>CAWWDY010001981.1:0-176039 GCA_963942605.1 Poecilus cupreus
AGAAATGACGATAAAATTGCTGTTTCAAACTTGCAAAAACATAGAAAAACGCTGTTTTTAACTATTCAAACTGATAAATTCAGGTTTCTTTGGTTCGAAACGGTGGATTTTGTGAAATCACGATAAAATTGCTGTTTTAAACTTGCAAAAACATAGAAAAACTCTGTTTTCAACTATTCAAACTGACAAATTCATGTTTCTTTCGTGCGAAACGGCGATTTATGAGAAATGACGATAAAAGTGCTGTTTTAAACTTGCAAAAACATAGAAAAACGCTGTTTTTAACTATTCAAACTGATAAATACAGGTTTCTTTCGTTCGAAACGGTGGATATTTGTGAAATCACGATAAAACTGCTGTTTAAACTTGCAAAAACATAGAAAAACGCTGTTTTGAACTATTCAAACTGACAAATTCATGTTTCTTTCGTGCGAAACGGCGATTTATGAGATATGACGATAAAATTGCTGTTTTAAACTTGCAAAAACATAGAAAAACGCTGTTTGAACTATTCAAAATGATAAATTCATATTACTTTCGTGCGAAACGGCGACTTATGAGAAATGACGATAAAATTGCTGTTTTAAACTTGCAAAAACATAAAAAAACGCTGTTTTTAACTATTCAAACTAATAAATTCAGGTTTCTTTCGTTCGAAACGGTGGATATTTGTGAAATCACCATAAAACTGCTGTTTTAAACTTGCAAAAACATAGAAAAACGCTGTTTTCAACAATTCAAACTGACAAATTCATATTTCTTTCGTGCGGAACGGCGATTTATGAGAAATGACGATACAATTGCTGTTTTAAACTTGCAAAAACATAGAAAAACGCTGTTTTGAACTATTCAAACTGACAAATTCATGTTTCTTTCGTGTGAAACGGCGATTTATGAGAAATGACGATAAAATTGCTGTTTTAAACTTGCAAAAACATAGAAAAACGCTGTTTTTAACTATTCAAACTGATAAATACAGGTTTCTTTCGTTCGAAACGGTGGATATTTGTGAAATCACGATAAAACTGCTGTTTAAACTTGCAAAAACATAGAAAAACGCTGTTTTGAACTATTCAAACTGACAAATTCATGTTTCTTTCGTGCGAAACGGCGATTTATGAGATATGACGATAAAATTGCTGTTTTAAACTTGCAAAAACATAGAAAAACGCTGTTTGAACTATTCAAACTGACAAATTCATGTTTCTTTCGTGCGAAACGGCGATTTATGAGAAATGACGATAAAATTGCTGTTTTAAACTTGCAAAAACATAGAAAAACGCTGTTTTTAACTATTCAAATTGATAAATACAGGTTTCTTTCGTTCGAAACGGTGGATATTTGTGAAATCACGATAAAACTGCTGTTTTAAACTTGCAAAAACATAGAAAAACGCTGTTTTGAACTAATCAAACTGACAAATTCATGTTTCTTTCGTGCGAAACGGCGATTTATGAGATATGACGATAAAATTGCTGTTTTAAACTTGCAAAAACATAGAAAAACGCTGTTTTAACTATTCAAAATGATAAATTCATATTACTTTCGGCGAAACGGCGACTTATGAGAAATGCCGATAAAATTGCTGTTTTAAACTTGCAAAAACATAGAAAAACGCTGTTTTTAACTATTCAAACTAATAAATTCAGGTTTCTTTCGTTGGAAACGGAGGATATTTGTGAAATCACCATAAAACTGCTGTTTTAAACTTGCAAAAACATAGAAAAACGCTGTTTTCAACTATTCAAACTGACAAATTCATATTTCTTTCGTGCGGAACGGCGATTTATGAGAAATGACGATACAATTGCTGTTTTAAACTTGCAAAAACATAGAAAAACGCTGTTTTGAACTATTCAAACTGACAAATTCATGTTTCTTTCGTGTGAAACGGCGATTTATGAGAAATGACGATAAAATTGCTGTTTTAAACTTTCAAAAACATAGAAAAACGCTGTTTTTAACTATTCAAACGGATAAATACAGGTTTCTTTCGTTCGAAACGGTGGATATTTGTGAAATCACGATAAAACTGCTGTTTAAACTTGCAAAAACATAGAAAAACGCTTTTTTGAACTATTCAAACTGACAAATTCATGTTTCTTTCGTGCGAAACGGCGATTTATGAGATATGACGATAAAATTGCTGTTTTAAACTTGCAAAAACATAGAAAAACGCTGTTTTCAACTATTCAAACTGATAAATTCATGTTACTTTCGTGCGAAACGGCGATTTATGAGAAATGACGATAAAATTGCTGTTTTAAACTTGCAAAAACATAGAAAAACGCTGTTTTCAACTATTCAAACTGATAAATTCATGTTACTTTCGTGCGAAACGGCGATTTATGAGAAATGACGATAAAATTGCTGTTTTAAACTTGCAAAAACATAGAAAAACGCTGCTTTCAACAATTCAAACTGATAAATTCATGTTACTTTCGTGCGAAACGACGATTTATGAGAAATGACGTTAAAATTGCTGTTTTAAACTTGCAAAAACATAGAAAAACGTTGTTTTTAACTATTCAAACTGATAAATTCTGGTTTCTTTTGTTCGAATCGGTGGATTTTTGTGAAATCACGATAAAACTGCTGTTTTAAACTTGCAAAAACATAGAAAAACGCTGTTTTCAATTATTCAAACTGACAAATTTATGTTTCTTTCGTGCGAAACGGCGATTTATGAGAAAAGACGATAAAATTGCTGTTTTAAACTTGCAAAAACATAGAAAAACGCTGTTTTCAACTATTCAAACTGACAAATTCATGTTTCTTTCGTGCAAAACGGCGATTTATGATAAATGACTATAAAATTGCTGTTTTAAACTTGCAAAAACATAGAAAAACGCTGTTTTTAACTATTCAAACTGACAAATACATGTTTCTTTCGTGCGAAACGGCGATTTATGAGAAATGACGATAAAATTGCTGTTTCAAACTTGCAAAAACATAGAAAAACGCTGTTTTTAACTATTCAAACTGATAAATTCAGGTTTCTTTGGTTCGAAACGGTGGATTTTTGTGAAATCACGATAAAATTGCTGTTTTAAACTTGCAAAAACATAGAAAAACTCTGTTTTCAACTATTCAAACTGACAAATTCATGTTTCTTTCGTGCGAAACGGCGATTTATGAGAAATGACGATAAAAGTGCTGTTTTAAACTTGCAAAAACATAGAAAAACGCTGTTTTTAACTATTCAAACTGATAAATACAGGTTTCTTTCGTTCGAAACGGTGGATATTTGTGAAATCACGATAAAACTGCTGTTTAAACTTGCAAAAACATAGAAAAACGCTGTTTTGAACTATTCAAACTGACAAATTCATGTTTCTTTCGTGCGAAACGGCGATTTATGAGATATGACGATAAAATTGCTGTTTTAAACTTGCAAAAACATAGAAAAACGCTGTTTGAACTATTCAAAATGATAAATTCATATTACTTTCGTGCGAAACGGCGACTTATGAGAAATGACGATAAAATTGCTGTTTTAAACTTGCAAAAACATAAAAAAACGCTGTTTTTAACTATTCAAACTAATAAATTCAGGTTTCTTTCGTTCGAAACGGTGGATATTTGTGAAATCACCATAAAACTGCTGTTTTAAACTTGCAAAAACATAGAAAAACGCTGTTTTCAACAATTTAAACTGACAAATTCATATTTCTTTCGTGCGGAACGGCGATTTATGAGAAATGACGATACAATTGCTGTTTTAAACTTGCAAAAACATAGAAAAACGCTGTTTTCAACTATTCAAACTGATAAATTCATGTTACTTTCGTGCGAAACGGCGATTTATGAGAAATGACGATAAAATTGCTGTTTTAAACTTGCAAAAACATAGAAAAACGCTGTTTTCAACTATTCAAACTGATAAATTCATGTTACTTTCGTGCGAAACGGCGATTTATGAGAAATGACGATAAAATTGCTGTTTTAAACTTGCAAAAACATAGAAAAACGCTGCTTTCAACAATTCAAACTGATAAATTCATGTTACTTTCGTGCGAAACGACGATTTATGAGAAATGACGTTAAAATTGCTGTTTTAAACTTGCAAAAACATAGAAAAACGTTGTTTTTAACTATTCAAACTGATAAATTCTGGTTTCTTTTGTTCGAATCGGTGGATTTTTGTGAAATCACGATAAAACTGCTGTTTTAAACTTGCAAAAACATAGAAAAACGCTGTTTTCAATTATTCAAACTGACAAATTTATGTTTCTTTCGTGCGAAACGGCGATTTATGAGAAAAGACGATAAAATTGCTGTTTTAAACTTGCAAAAACATAGAAAAACGCTGTTTTCAACTATTCAAACTGACAAATTCATGTTTCTTTCGTGCAAAACGGCGATTTATGATAAATGACTATAAAATTGCTGTTTTAAACTTGCAAAAACATAGAAAAACGCTGTTTTTAACTATTCAAACTGACAAATACATGTTTCTTTCGTGCGAAACGGCGATTTATGAGAAATGACGATAAAATTGCTGTTTCAAACTTGCAAAAACATAGAAAAACGCTGTTTTTAACTATTCAAACTGATAAATTCAGGTTTCTTTGGTTCGAAACGGTGGATTTTTGTGAAATCACGATAAAATTGCTGTTTTAAACTTGCAAAAACATAGAAAAACTCTGTTTTCAACTATTCAAACTGACAAATTCATGTTTCTTTCTTGCGAAACGGCGATTTATGAGAAATGACGATAAAAGTGCTGTTTTAAACTTGCAAAAACATAGAAAAACGCTGTTTTTAACTATTCAAACTGATAAATACAGGTTTCTTTCGTTCGAAACGGTGGATATTTGTGAAATCACGATAAAACTGCTGTTTAAACTTGCAAAAACATAGAAAAACGCTGTTTTGAACTATTCAAACTGACAAATTCATGTTTCTTTCGTGCGAAACGGCGATTTATGAGATATGACGATAAAATTGCTGTTTTAAACTTGCAAAAACATAGAAAAACGCTGTTTGAACTATTCAAAATGATAAATTCATATTACTTTCGTGCGAAACGGCGACTTATGAGAAATGACGATAAAATTGCTGTTTTAAACTTGCAAAAACATAAAAAAACGCTGTTTTTAACTATTCAAACTAATAAATTCAGGTTTCTTTCGTTCGAAACGGTGGATATTTGTGAAATCACCATAAATCTGCTGTTTTAAACTTGCAAAAACATAGAAAAACGCTGTTTTCAACAATTCAAACTGACAAATTCATATTTCTTTCGTGCGGAACGGCGATTTATGAGAAATGACGATACAATTGCTGTTTTAAACTTGCAAAAACATAGAAAAACGCTGTTTTGAACTATTCAAACTGACAAATTCATGTTTCTTTCGTGTGAAACGGCGATTTATGAGAAATGACGATAAAATTGCTGTTTTAAACTTGCAAAAACATAGAAAAACGCTGTTTTTAACTATTCAAACTGATAAATACAGGTTTCTTTCGTTCGAAACGGTGGATATTTGTGAAATCACGATAAAACTGCTGTTTAAACTTGCAAAAACATAGAAAAACGCTGTTTTGAACTATTCAAACTGACAAATTCATGTTTCTTTCGTGCGAAACGGCGATTTATGAGATATGACGATAAAATTGCTGTTTTAAACTTGCAAAAACATAGAAAAACGCTGTTATCAACTATTCAAACTGACAAATTCATGTTACTTTCGTGCGAAACGGCGATTTATGAGAAAAGACGATAAAATTGCTGTTTTAAACTTGCAAAAACATAGAAAAACGCTGTTTTCAACTATTCAAACTGACAAATTCATGTTTCTTTCGTGCAAAACGGCGATTTATGATAAATGACTAAAAAATTGCTGTTTTAAACTTGCATAAACATAGAAAAACGCTGTATTCAACTATTCAAACTGATAAATTCATGTTACTTTCGTGCGAAACGGCGATTTATGAGAAATGACGATAAAATTGCGGTTTTAAACTTGCAAAGCCATAGAAAAACGCTGTTTTTAACTATTCAAACTGACAAATACATGTTTCTTTCGTGCGAAACGGCGATTTATGAGAAATGACGATAAAATTGCTGTTTTAAACTTGCAAAAACATAGAAAAACGCTGTTTTTAACTATTCAAACTGATAAATTCAGGTTTCTTTCGTTCGAAACGGTGGATTTTTGTGAAATCACGATAAAACTGCTGTTTTAAACTTGCAAAAACATAGAAAAACGCTGTTTTGAACTATTTAAACTGACAAATTCTTGTTTCTTTCGTGCGAAACGGCGATTTATGAGAAATGACGATAAAATTGCTGTTTTAAACTTGCAAAAACATAGAAAAACGCTGTTTTCAACTATTCAAACTGACAAATTCATGTTTCTTTCGTGCGAAACGGCGATTTATGAGAAATGACGATAAAATTGCTGTTTTAAACTTGCAAAAACAAAGAAAAACGCTGTTTTCAACTATTCAAACTGATAAATTCAAGTTACTTTCGTGCGAAACGGCGACTTAAGAGAAATGACGATAAAATTGCTGTTTTAAACTTGCAAAAACATAGAAAAACGCTGTTTTTAACTATTCAAACTGATAAATTCAGGTTTCTTTCGTTCGAAACGGTGGATATTTGTGAAATCACGATAAAACTGCTGTTTTAAACTTGCAAAAACATAGAAAAACGCTGTTTTCAACTAATCAAACTGACAAATTCATATTTCTTTCGTGCGGAACGGCGATTTATGGGAAATGACGATAAAATTGCTGTTTTAAACTTGCAAAAACATAGAAAAACGCTGTTTTGAACTATTCAAACTGACAAATTCATGTTTCTTTCGTGTGAAACGGCGATTTATGAGAAATGACGATAAAATTGCTGTTTAAACTTGCAAAAACATAGAAAAACGCTGTTTTTAACTATTCAAACTGATAAATTCAGGTTTCTTTCGTTCGAAACGGTGGATTTTTGTGAAATCACGATAAAACTTCTGTTTTAAACTTGCAAAAACATAGAAAAACGCTGTTTTGAACTATTCAAACTGACAAATTCATGTTTCTTTCGTGCGAAACGGCGATTTATGAGAAATGACGATAAAATTGCTGTTTTAAACTTGCAAAAACATAGAAAAACGCTGTTTTTAACTATTCAAATTGATAAATACAGGTTTCTTTCGTTCGAAACGGTGGATATTTGTGAAATCACGATAAAACTGCTGTTTTAAACTTGCAAAAACATAGAAAAACGCTGTTTTGAACTAATCAAACTGACAAATTCATGTTTCTTTCGTGCGAAACGGCGATTTATGAGATATGACGATAAAATTGCTGTTTTAAACTTGCAAAAACATAGAAAAACGCTGTTTTAACTATTCAAAATGATAAATTCATATTACTTTCGGCGAAACGGCGACTTATGAGAAATGACGATAAAATTGCTGTTTTAAACTTGCAAAAACATAGAAAAACGCTGTTTTTAACTATTCAAACTAATAAATTCAGGTTTCTTTCGTTGGAAACGGAGGATATTTGTGAAATCACCATAAAACTGCTGTTTTAAACTTGCAAAAACATAGAAAAACGCTGTTTTCAACTATTCAAACTGACAAATTCATATTTCTTTCGTGCGGAACGGCGATTTATGAGAAATGACGATACAATTGCTGTTTTAAACTTGCAAAAACATAGAAAAACGCTGTTTTGAACTATTCAAACTGACAAATTCATGTTTCTTTCGTGTGAAACGGCGATTTATGAGAAATGACGATAAAATTGCTGTTTTAAACTTTCAAAAACATAGAAAAACGCTGTTTTTAACTATTCAAACTGATAAATACAGGTTTCTTTCGTTCGAAACGGTGGATATTTGTGAAATCACGATAAAACTGCTGTTTAAACTTGCAAAAACATAGAAAAACGCTTTTTTGAACTATTCAAACTGACAAATTCATGTTTCTTTCGTGCGAAACGGCGATTTATGAGATATGACGATAAAATTGCTGTTTTAAACTTGCAAAAACATAGAAAAACGCTGTTTTCAACTATTCAAACTGATAATTTCATGTTACTTTCGTGCGAAACGGCGATTTATGAGAAATGACGATAAAATTGCTGTTTTAAACTTGCAAAAACATAGAAAAACGCTGTTTTCAACTATTCAAACTGATAAATTCATGTTACTTTCGTGCGAAACGGCGATTTATGAGAAATGACGATAAAATTGCTGTTTTAAACTTGCAAAAACATAGAAAAACGCTGCTTTCAACAATTCAAACTGATAAATTCATGTTACTTTCGTGCGAAACGACGATTTATGAGAAATGACGTTAAAATTGCTGTTTTAAACTTGCAAAAACATAGAAAAACGTTGTTTTTAACTATTCAAACTGATAAATTCTGGTTTCTTTCGTTCGAATCGGTGGATTTTTGTGAAATCACGATAAAACTGCTGTTTTAAACTTGCAAAAACATAGAAAAACGCTGTTTTCAATTATTCAAACTGACAAATTTATGTTTCTTTCGTGCGAAACGGCGATTTATGAGAAAAGACGATAAAATTGCTGTTTTAAACTTGCAAAAACATAGAAAAACGCTGTTTTCAACTATTCAAACTGACAAATTCATGTTTCTTTCGTGCAAAACGGCGATTTATGATAAATGACTATAAAATTGCTGTTTTAAACTTGCAAAAACATAGAAAAACGCTGTATTCAACTATTCAAACTGATAAATTCATGTTTCTTTCGTGCGAAACGGCGATTTATGAGAAATGACGATAAAATTGCTGTTTTAAACTTGCAAAAACATAGAAAAACGCTGTTTTTAACTATTCAAACTGACAAATACATGTTTCTTTCGTGCGAAACGGCGATTTATGAGAAATGACGATAAAATTGCTGTTTTAAACTTGCAAAAACATAGAAAAACGCTGTTTTTAACTATTCAAACTGATAAATTCAGGTTTCTTTGGTTCGAAACGGTGGATTTTTGTGAAATCATGATAAAACTGCTGTTTTAAACTTGCAAAAACATAGAAAAACGCTGTTTTGAACTATTCAAACTGACAAATTCATGTTTCTTTAGTGCGAAACGCCGAATTATGAGAAATGACGATAAAATTGCTGTTTTAAACTTGCAAAAACATAGAAAAACGCTGTTTTCAACTATTCAAGCTGATAAATTCATGTTTCTTTCGTGCGTAACGGCGATTTATGAGAAATGACGATAAAATTGCTGCTTTAAACTTGCAAAAACATAGAAAAACGCTGTTTTTAACTATTCAAACTGACAAATTCAGGTTTCTTTCGTGCGAAACGGCGATTTATAAGAAATGACGATAAAATTGCTGTTTTAAACTTGCAAAAACATAGAAAAACGCTGTATTCAACTATTCAAACTGATAAATTCATGTTACTTTCGTGCGAAACGGCGATTTATGAGAAATGACGATAAAATTGCGGTTTTAAACTTGCAAAAACATAGAAAAACGCTGTTTTCAACTATTCAAACTGACAAATTCATATTTCTTTCGTGCGGAACGGCGATTTATGAGAAATGACGATACAATTGCTGTTTTAAACTTGCAAAAACATAGAAAAACGCTGTTTTGAACTATTCAAACTGACAAATTCATGTTTCTTTCGTGCGAAACGGCGATTTATGAGAAATGACGATATAATTACTGTTTTAAACTTGCAAAAACATAGAAAAACGCTGTTTTGAACTATTCAAACTGACAAATTCATGTTTCTTTCGTGCGAAACGGCGATTTATGAGAAATGACGATAAAATTGCTGTTTTAATCTTGCAAAAACATAGAAAAACGCTGTTTTCAACTATTCAAACTGATAAATTCATGTTACTTTCGTGCGAAACGGCGATTTATGAGAAATGACGATAAAATTGCTGTTTTAAACTTGCAAAAACATAGAAAAACTCTGCTTTGAACTATTCAAACTGACAAATTCATGTTTCTTTCGTGTGAAACGGCGATTTATGAGAAATGACGATAAAATTGCTGTTTTAAACTTGCAAAAACATAGAAAAACGCTGTTTTTAACTATTCAAACTGACAAATTCATGTTTTTTCGTGCGAAACGGCGATTTATGAGAAATGACGATAAAATTACTGCTTTAAACTTGCAAAAACATAGAAAAACGCTGTTTTCAACTATTCAAACTGATAATTTCATGTTACTTTCGTGCGAAATGGCGATTTATGAGAAATGACGATAAAATTGCTGTTTTAAACTTGCAAAAACATAGCAAAACGCTGTTTTCAACTATTCAAACTGACAAATTTATGTTTCTTTCGTGCGAAACGGCGATTTATGAGAAAAGACGATAAAATTGCTGTTTTAAACTTGCAAAAACATAGAAAAACGCTGTTTTCAACTATTCAAACTGACAAATTCATGTTTCTTTCGTGCAAAACGGCGATTTATGATAAATGACTATAAAATTGCTGTTTTAAACTTGCAAAAACATAGAAAAACGCTGTATTCAACTATTCAAACTGATAAATTCATGTTACTTTCGTGCGAAACGGCGATTTATGAGAAATGACGATAAAATTGCTGTTTTAAACTTGCAAAAACATAGAAAAACTCTGCTTTGAACTATTCAAACTGACAAATTCATGTTTCTTTCGTGTGAAACGGCGATTTATGAGAAATGACGATAAAATTGCTGTTTTAAACTTGCAAAAACATAGAAAAACGCTGTTTTTAACTATTCAAACTGACAAATTCAGGTTTCTTTCGTGCGAAACGGCTATTTATAAGAAATGACGATTATATTGCTGTTTTAAACTTGCAAAAACATAGAAAAACGCTGTTTTTAACTATTCAAACTGACAAATTCATGTTTTTTCGTGCGAAACGGCGATTTATGAGAAATGACGATAAAATTTCTGCTTTAAACTTGCAAAAACATAGAAAAACGCTGTTTTCAACTATTCAAACTGATAAATTCATGTTACTTTCGTGCGAAACGGCGATTTATGAGAAATGACGATAAAATTGCTGTTTTAAACTTGCAAAAACATAGCAAAACGCTGTTTTCAACTATTCAAACTGACAAATTTATGTTTCTTTCGTGCGAAACGGCGATTTATGAGAAAAGACGATAAAATTGCTGTTTTAAACTTGCAAAAACATAGAAAAACGCTGTTTTCAACTATTCCAACTGACAAATTCATGTTTCTTTCGTGCAAAACGGCGATTTATGATAAATGACTATAAAATTGCTGTTTTAAACTTGCAAAAACATAGAAAAACGCTGTATTCAACTATTCAAACTGATAAATTCATGTTACTTTCGTGCGAAACGGCGATTTATGAGAAATGACCATAAAATTGCGGTTTTAAACTTGCAAAGCCATAGAAAAACGCTGTTTTTAACTATTCAAACTGACAAATAAATGTTTCTTTCGTGCGAAACGGCGATTTATGAGAAATGACGATAAAATTGCTGTTTTAAACTTGCAAAAACATAGAAAAACGCTGTTTTTAACTATTCAAACTGATAAATTCAGGTTTCTTTCGTTCGAAACGGTGGATTTTTGTGAAATCACGATAAAACTGCTGTTTTAAACTTGCAAAAACATAGAAAAACGCTGTTTTGAACTATTTAAACTGACAAATTCTTGTTTCTTTCGTGCGAAATGGCGATTTATGAAAAATGACGATAAAATTGCTGTTTTAAACTTGCAAAAACATAGAAAAACGCTGTTTTCAACTATTCAAACTGACAAATTCATGTTTCTTTCGTGCGAAACGGCGATTTATGAGAAATGACGATAAAACTGCTGTTTTAAACTTGCAAAAACAAAGAAAAACGCTGTTTTCAACTATTCAAACTGATAAATTCATGTTACTTTCGTGCGAAACGGCGACTTATGAGAAATGACGATAAAATTGCTGTTTTAAACTTGCAAAAACATAGAAAAACGCTGTTTTTAACTATTCAAACTGATAAATTCAGGTTTCTTTCGTTCGAAACGGTGGATATTTGTGAAATCACGATAAAACTGCTGTTTTAAACTTGCAAAAACATAGAAAAACGCTGTTTTCAACTAATCAAACTGACAAATTCATATTTCTTTCGTGCGGAACGGCGATTTATGAGAAATGACGATACAATTGCTGTTTTAAACTTGCAAAAACATAGAAAAACGCTGTTTTGAACTATTCAAACTGACAAATTCATGTTTCTTTCGTGTGAAACGGCGATTTATGAGAAATGACGATTATATTGCTGTTTTAAACTTGCAAAAACATAGAAAAACGCTGTTTTTAACTATTCAAACTGATAAATTCAGGTTTCTTTCGTTCGAAACGGTGGATTTTTGTGAAATCACGATAAAACTTCTGTTTTAAACTTGCAAAAACATAGAAAAACGCTGTTTTGAACTATTCAAACTGACAAATTCATTTTTCTTTCGTGCGAAACGGCGATTTATGAGAAATGACGATAAAATTGCTGTTTTAAACTTGCAAAAACATAGAAAAACGCTGTTTTTAACTTTTCAAACTGATAAATACAGGTTTCTTTCGTTCGAAACGGTGGATATTTGTGAAATCACGATAAAACTGCTGTTTTAAACTTGCAAAAACATAGAAAAACGCTGTTTTGAACTATTCAAACTGACAAATTCATGTTTCTTTCGTGCGAAACGGCGATTTATGAGATATGACGATAAAATTGCTGTTTTAAACTTGCAAAAACATAGAAAAACGCTGTTTTAACTATTCAAAATGATAAATTCATATTACTTTCGTGCGAAACGGCGACTTATGAGAAATGACGATAAAATTGCTGTTTTAAACTTGCAAAAACATAGAAAAACGCTGTTTTTAACTATTCAACCTAATAAGTTCAGGTTTCTTTCGTTCGAAACGGTGGATATTTGTGAAATCACCATAAAACTGCTGTTTTAAACTTGCAAAAACATAGAAAAACGCTGTTTTCAACTATTCAAACTGACAAATTTATGTTTCTTTCGTGCGAAACGGCGATTTATGAGAAAAGACGATAAAATTGCTGTTTTAAACTTGCAAAAACATAGAAAAACGCTGTTTTCAACTATTCAAACTGACAAATTCATGTTTCTTTCGTGCAAAACGGCGATTTATGATAAATGACTATAAAATTGCTGTTTTAAACTTGCATAAACATAGAAAAACGCTGTATTCAACTATTCAAACTGATAAATTCATGTTACTTTCGTGCGAAACGGCGATTTATGAGAAAAGACGATAAAATTGCGGTTTTAAACTTGCAAAGCCATAGAAAAACGCTGTTTTTAACTATTCAAACTGACAAATACATGTTTCTTTCGTGCGAAACGGCGATTTATGAGAAATGACGATAAAATTGCTGTTTTAAATTTGCAAAAACATAGAAAAACGCTGTTTTTAACTATTCAAACTGATAAATTCAGGTTTCTTTCGTTCGAAACGGTGGATTTTTGTGAAATCACGATAAAACTGCTGTTTTAAACTTGCAAAAACATAGAAAAACGCTGTTTTGAACTATTTAAACTGACAAATTCTTGTTTCTTTCGTGCGAAACGGCGATTTATGAGAAATGACGATAAAATTGCTGTTTTAAACTTGCAAAAACATAGAAAAACGCTGTTTTCAACTATTCAAACTGACAAATTCATGTTTCTTTCGTGCGAAACGGCGATTTATGAGAAATGACGATAAAACTGCTGTTTTAAACTTGCAAAAACAAAGAAAAACGCTGTTTTCAACTATTCAAACTGATAAATTCATGTTACTTTCGTGCGAAACGGCGACTTATGAGAAATGACGATAAAATTGCTGTTTTAAACTTGCAAAAACATAGAAAAACGCTGTTTTTAACTATTCAAAGTGATAAATTCAGGTTTCTTTCGTTCGAAACGGTGGATATTTGTGAAATCACGAAAAAACTGCTGTTTTAAACTTGCAAAAACATAGAAAAACGCTGTTTTCAACTAATCAAACTGACAAATTCATATTTCTTTCGTGCGGAACGGCGATTTATGAGAAATGACGATACAATTGCTGTTTTAAACTTGCAAAAACATAGAAAAACGCTGTTTTGAACTATTCAAACTGACAAATTCATGTTTCTTTCGTGTGAAACGGCGATTTATGAGAAATGACGTTAAAATTGCTGTTTTAAACTTGCAAAAACATAGAAAAACGCTGTTTTTAACTATTCAAACTGATAAATTCAGGTTTCTTTCGTTCGAAACGGTGGATTTTTGTGAAATCACGATAAAACTTCTGTTTTAAACTTGCAAAAACATAGAAAAACGCTGTTTTGAACTATTCAAACTGACAAATTCATTTTTCTTTCGTGCGAAACGGCGATTTATGAGAAATGACGATAAAATTGCTGTTTTAAACTTGCAAAAACATATAAAAACGCTGTTTTTAACTATTCAAACTGATAAATACAGGTTTCTTTCGTTCGAAACGGTGGATATTTGTGAAATCACGATAAAACTGCTGTTTTAAACTTGCAAAAACATAGAAAAACGCTGTTTTGAACTATTCAAACTGACAAATTCATGTTTCTTTCGTGCAAAACGGCGATTTATGAGATATGACGATAAAATTGCTGTTTTAAACTTGCAAAAACATAGAAAAACGCTGTTTTAACTATTCAAAATGATAAATTCATATTACTTTCGTGCGAAACGGCGACTTATGAGAAATGACGATAAAATTGCTGTTTTAAACTTGCAAAAACATAGAAAAACGCTGTTTTTAACTATTCAAACTAATAAATTCAGGTTTCTTTCGTTCGAAACGGTGGATATTTGTGAAATCACCATAAAACTGCTGTTTTAAACTTGCAAAAACATAGAAAAACGCTGTTTTCAACTATTCAAACTGACAAATTCATATTTCTTTCGTGCGGAACGGCGATTTATGAGAAATGACGATACAATTGCTGTTTTAAACTTGCAAAAACATAGAAAAACGCTGTTTTTAACTATTCAAACTGACAAATTCAGGTTTCTTTCGTGCGAAACGGCTATTTATGAGAAATGACGATAAAATTGCTGTTTTAAACTTGCAAAAACATAGAAAAACGCTGTTTTTAACTATTCAAACTGACAAATTCATGTTTCTTTCGTGCGAAACGGCGATTTATGAGAAATGACGATAAAATTGCTGTTTTAAACTTGCAAAAACATAGAAAAACGCTGTTTTCAACTATTCAAACTGATAAATTCATGTTACTTTCGTGCGAAACGGCGATTTATGAGAAATGACGATAAAATTGCTGTTTTAAACTTGCAAAAACATAGAAAAACGCTGTTATCAACTATTCAAACTGACAAATTTATGTTTCTTTCGTGCGAAACGGCGATTTATGAGTAAAGACGATAAAATTGCTGTTTTAAACTTGCAAAAACATAGAAAAACGCTGTTTTCAACTATTCAAACTGACAAATTCATGTTTCTTTCGTGCAAAACGGCGATTTATGATAAATGACTATAAAATTGCTGTTTTAAACTTGCATAAACATAGAAAAACGCTGTATTCAACTATTGAAACTGATAAATTCATGTTACTTTCGTGCGAAACGGCGATTTATGAGAAATGACGATAAAATTGCGGTTTTAAACTTGCAAAGCCATAGAAAAACGCTGTTTTTAACTATTCAAACTGACAAATACATGTTTCTTTCGTGCGAAACGGCGATTTATGAGAAATGACGATAAAATTGCTGTTTTAAACTTGCAAAAACATAGAAAAACGCTGTTTTTAACTATTTAAACTGATAAATTCAGGTTTCTTTCGTTCGAAACGGTGGATTTTTGTGAAATCACGATAAAACTGCTGTTTTAAACTTGCAAAAACATAGAAAAACGCTGTTTTCAACTATTCAAACTGACAAATTCATGTTTCTTTCGTGCGAAACGGCGATTTATGAGAAATGACGATAAAATTGCTGTTTTAAACTTGCAAAAACATAGAAAAACGCTGTTTTCAACTATTCAAACTGACAAATTCATGTTTCTTTCGTGCAAAACGGCGATTTATGATAAATGACTATAAAATTGCTGTTTTAAACTTGCATAAACATAGAAAAACGCTGTATTCAACTATTTAAACTGACAAATTCTTGTTTCTTTCGTGCGAAACGGCGATTTATGAGAAATGACGATAAAATTGCTGTTTTAAACTTGCAAAAACATAGAAAAACGCTGTTTTCAACTATTCAAACTGACAAATTCATGTTTCTTTCGTGCGAAACGGCGATTTATGAGAAATGACGATAAAATTGCTGTTTTAAACTTGCAAAAACAAAGAAAAACGCTGTTTTCAACTATTCAAACTGATAAATTCATGTTACTTTCGTGCGAAACGGCGATTTATGAGAAATGATGATAAAATTGCTGTTTTAAACTTGCAAAAACATAGAAAAACGCTGTTTTTAACTATTCAAACTGATAAATACAGGTTTCTTTCGTTCGAAACGGTGGATATTTGTGAAATCACGATAAAACTGCTGTTTTAAACTTGCAAAAACATAGAAAAACGCTGTTTTGAACTAATCAAACTGACAAATTCATGTTTCTTTCGTGCGAAACGGCGATTTATGAGATATGACGATAAAATTGCTGTTTTAAACTTGCAAAAACATAGAAAAACGCTGTTTTAACTATTCAAAATGATAAATTCATATTACTTTCGTGCGAAACGGCGACTTATGAGAAATGACGATAAAATTGCTGTTTTAAACTTGCAAAAACATAGAAAAACGCTGTTTTTAACTATTCAAACTAATAAATTCAGGTTTCTTTCGTTCGAAACGGTGGATATTTGTGAAATCACCATAAAACTGCTGTTTTAAACTTGCAAAAACATAGAAAAACGCTGTTTTCAACTATTCAAACTGACAAATTCATATTTCTTTCGTGCGGAACGGCGATTTATGAGAAATGACGATACAATTGCTGTTTTAAACTTGCAAAAACATAGAAAAACGCTGTTTTCAACTATTCAAACTGACAAATTCATGTTTCTTTCGTGCGAAATGGCGATTTATGAGAAATGACGATAAAATTGCTGTTTTAAACTTGCAAAAACAAAGAAAAACGCTGTTTTCAACTATTCAAACTGATAAATTCATGTTACTTTCGTGCGAAACGGCGACTTATGAGAAATGACGATAAAATTGCTGTTTTAAACTTGCAAAAACATAGAAAAACGCTGTTTTTAACTATTCAAACTGATAAATTCAGGTTTCTTTCGTTCGAAACGGTGGATTTTTGTGAAATCACGATAAAACTGCTGTTTTAAACTTGCAAAAACATAGAAAAACGCTGTTTTGAACTATTTAAACTGACAAATTCTTGTTTCTTTCGTGCGAAACGGCGATTTATGAGAAATGACGATAAAATTGCTGTTTTAAACTTGCAAAAACATAGAAAAACGCTGTTTTCAACTATTCAAACTGACAAATTCATGTTTCTTTCGTGCGAAACGGCGATTTATGAGAAATGACGATAAAATTGCTGTTTTAAACTTGCAAAAACAAAGAAAAACGCTGTTTTCAACTATTCAAACTGATAAATTCATGTTACTTTCGTGCGAAACGGCGACTTATGAGAAATGACGATAAAATTGCTGTTTTAAACTTGCAAAAACATAGAAAAACGCTGTTTTTAACTATTCAAACTGATAAATTCAGGTTTCTTTCGTTCGAAACGGTGGATATTTGTGAAATCACGATAAAACTGCTGTTTTAAACTTGCAAAAACATAGAAAAACGCTGTTTTCAACTAATCAAACTGACAAATTCATATTTCTTTCGTGCGGAACGGCGATTTATGAGAAATGACGATACAATTGCTGTTTTAAACTTGCAAAAACATAGAAAAACGCTGTTTTGAACTATTCAAACTGACAAATTCATGTTTCTTTCGTGTGAAACGGCGATTTATGAGAAATGACGATAAAATTGCTGTTTAAACTTGCAAAAACATAGAAAAACGCTGTTTTTAACTATTCAAACTGATAAATTCAGGTTTCTTTCGTTCGAAACGGTGGATTTTTGTGAAATCACGATAAAACTTCTGTTTTAAACTTGCAAAAACATAGAAAAACGCTGTTTTGAACTATTCAAACTGACAAATTCATTTTTCTTTCGTGCGAAACGGCGATTTATGAGAAATGACGATAAAATTGCTGTTTTAAACTTGCAAAAACATAGAAAAACGCTGTTTTTAACTATTCAAACTGATAAATACAGGTTTCTTTCGTTCGAAACGGTGGATATTTGTGAAATCACGATAAAACTGCTGTTTTAAACTTGCAAAAACATAGAAAAACGCTGTTTTGAACTAATCAAACTGACAAATTCATGTTTCTTTCGTGCGAAACGGCGATTTATGAGATATGACGATAAAATTGCTGTTTTAAACTTGCAAAAACATAGAAAAACGCTGTTTTAACTATTCAAAATGATAAATTCATATTACTTTCGTGCGAAACGGCGACTTATGAGAAATGACGATAAAATTGCTGTTTTAAACTTGCAAAAACATAGAAAAACGCTGTTTTTAACTATTCAAACTAATAAATTCAGGTTTCTTTCGTTCGAAACGGTGGATATTTGTGAAATCACCATAAAACTGCTGTTTTAAACTTGCAAAAACATAGAAAAACGCTGTTTTCAACTAGTCAAACTGACAAATTCATATTTCTTTCGTGCGGAACGGCGATTTATGAGAAATGACGATACAATTGCTGTTTTAAACTTGCAAAAACATAGAAAAACGCTGTTTTGAACTATTCAAACTGACAAATTCATGTTTCTTTCGTGTGAAACGGCGATTTATGAGAAATGACGATAAAATTGCTGTTTTAAACTTGCAAAAACATAGAAAAACGCTGTTTTTAACTATTCAAACTGATAAATACAGGTTTCTTTCGTTCGAAACGGTGGATATTTGTGAAATCACGATAAAACTGCTGTTTAAACTTGCAAAAACATAGAAAAACGCTGTATTCAACTATTCAAACTGATAAATTCATGTTACTTTCGTGCGAAACGGCGATTTATGAGAAATGACGATAAAATTGCGGTTTTAAACTTGCAAAGCCATAGAAAAACGCTGTTTTTAACTATTCAAACTGACAAATACATGTTTCTTTCGTGCGGAACGGCGATTTATGACAAATGACGATAAAATCGCTGTTTTAAACTTGCAAAAACATAGAAAAACGCTGTTTTTAACTATTCAAACTGATAAATTCAGGTTTCTTTCGTTCGAAACGGTGGATTTTTGTGAAATCACGATAAAACTGCTGTTTTAAACTTGCAAAAACATAGAAAAAACGCTGTTTTGAACTATTTAAACTGACAAATTCTTGTTTCTTTCGTGCGAAACGGCGATTTATGAGAAATGACGATAAAATTGCTGTTTTAAACTTGCAAAAACATAGAAAAACGCTGTTTTCAACTATTCAAACTGACAAATTCATGTTTCTTTCGTGCGAAACGGCGATTTATGAGAAATGACGATAAAATTGCTGTTTTAAACTTGCAAAAACAAAGAAAAACGCTGTTTTCAACTATTTAAACTGATAAATTCATGTTACTTTCGTGCGAAACGGCGACTTATGAGAAATGACGATAAAATTGCTGTTTTAAACTTGCAAAAACATAGAAAAACGCTGTTTTTAACTATTCAAACTGATAAATTCAGGTTTCTTTCGTTCGAAACGGTGGATATTTGTGAAATCACGATAAAACTGCTGTTTTAAACTTGCAAAAACATAGAAAAACGCTGTTTTCAACTAATCAAACTGACAAATTCATATTTCTTTCGTGCGGAACGGCGATTTATGAGAAATGACGATACAATTGCTGTTTTAAACTTGCAAAAACATAGAAAAACGCTGTTTTGAACTATTCAAACTGACAAATTCATGTTTCTTTCGTGTGAAACGGCGATTTATGAGAAATGACGATAAAATTGCTGTTTAAACTTGCAAAAACATAGAAAAACGCTGTTTTTAACTATTCAAACTGATAAATTCAGGTTTCTTTCGTTCGAAACGGTGGATTTTTGTGAAATCACGATAAAACTTCTGTTTTAAACTTGCAAAAACATAGAAAACGCTGTTTTGAACTATTCAAACTGACAAATTCATTTTTCTTTCGTGCGAAACGGCGATTTATGAGAAATGACGATAAAATTGCTGTTTTAAACTTGCAAAAACATAGAAAAACGCTGTTTTTAACTATTCAAACTGATAAATTCAGGTTTTTTTCGTTCGAAACGGTGGATATTTGTGAAATCACGATAAAACTGCTGTTTTAAACTTGCAAAAACATAGAAAAACGCTGTTTTCAACTAATCAAACTGACAAATTCATATTTCTTTCGTGCGGAACGGCGATTTATGAGAAATGACGATACAATTGCTGTTTTAAACTTGCAAAAACATAGAAAAACGCTGTTTTGAACTATTCAAACTGACAAATTCATGTTTCTTTCGTGTGAAACGGCGATTTATGAGAAATGACGATAAAATTGCTGTTTAAACTTGCAAAAACATAGAAAAACGCTGTTTTTAACTATTCAAACTGATAAATTCAGGTTTCTTTCGTTCGAAACGGTGGATTTTTGTGAAATCACGATAAAACTTCTGTTTTAAACTTGCAAAAACATAGAAAAACGCTGTTTTGAACTATTCAAACTGACAAATTCATTTTTCTTTCGTGCGAAACGGCGATTTATGAGAAATGACGATAAAATTGCTGTTTTAAACTTGCAAAAACATAGAAAAACGCTGTTTTTAACTATTCAAACTGATAAATACAGGTTTCTTTCGTTCGAAACGGTGGATATTTGTGAAATCACGATAAAACTGCTGTTTTAAACTTGCAAAAACATAGAAAAACGCTGTTTTGAACTAATCAAACTGACAAATTCATGTTTCTTTCGTGCGAAACGGCGATTTATGAGATATGACGATAAAATTGCTGTTTTAAACTTGCAAAAACATAGAAAAACGCTGTTTTAACTATTCAAAATGATAAATTCATATTACTTTCGTGCGAAACGGCGACTTATGAGAAATGACGATAAAATTGCTGTTTTAAACTTGCAAAAACATAGAAAAACGCTGTTTTTAACTATTCAAACTAATAAATTCAGGTTTCTTTCGTTCGAAACGGTGGATATTTGTGAAATCACCATAAAACTGCTGTTTTAAACTTGCAAAAACATAGAAAAACGCTGTTTTCAACTAGTCAAACTGACAAATTCATATTTCTTTCGTGCGGAACGGCGATTTATGAGAAATGACGATACAATTGCTGTTTTAAACTTGCAAAAACATAGAAAAACGCTGTTTTGAACTATTCAAACTGACAAATTCATGTTTCTTTCGTGTGAAACGGCGATTTATGAGAAATGACGATAAAATTGCTGTTTTAAACTTGCAAAAACATAGAAAAACGCTGTTTTTAACTATTCAAACTGATAAATACAGGTTTCTTTCGTTCGAAACGGTGGATATTTGTGAAATCACGATAAAACTGCTGTTTAAACTTGCAAAAACATAGAAAAACGCTGTATTCAACTATTCAAACTGATAAATTCATGTTACTTTCGTGCGAAACGGCGATTTATGAGAAATGACGATAAAATTGCGGTTTTAAACTTGCAAAGCCATAGAAAAACGCTGTTTTTAACTATTCAAACTGACAAATACATGTTTCTTTCGTGCGGAACGGCGATTTATGACAAATGACGATAAAATCGCTGTTTTAAACTTGCAAAAACATAGAAAAACGCTGTTTTTAACTATTCAAACTGATAAATTCAGGTTTCTTTCGTTCGAAACGGTGGATTTTTGTGAAATCACGATAAAACTGCTGTTTTAAACTTGCAAAAACATAGAAAAACGCTGTTTTGAACTATTTAAACTGACAAATTCTTGTTTCTTTCGTGCGAAACGGCGATTTATGAGAAATGACGATAAAATTGCTGTTTAAACTTGCAAAAACATAGAAAAACGCTGTTTTCAACTATTCAAACTGACAAATTCATGTTTCTTTCGTGCGAAACGGGCGATTTATGAGAAATGACGATAAAATTGCTGTTTTAAACTTGCAAAAACAAAGAAAAACGCTGTTTTCAACTATTTAAACTGATAAATTCATGTTACTTTCGTGCGAAACGGCGACTTATGAGAAATGACGATAAAATTGCAGTTTTAAACTTGCAAAAAACATAGAAAAACGCTGTTTTTAACTATTCAAACTGATAAATTCAGGTTTCTTTCGTTCGAAACGGTGGATATTTGTGAAATCACGATAAAACTGCTGTTTTAAACTTGCAAAAACATAGAAAAACGCTGTTTTCACTAATCAAACTGACAAATTCATATTTCTTTCGTGCGGAACGGCGATTTATGAGAAATGACGATACAATTGCTGTTTTAAACTTGCAAAAACATAGAAAAACGCTGTTTTGAACTATTCAAACTGACAAATTCATGTTTCTTTCGTGTGAAACGGCGATTTATGAGAAATGACGATAAAATTGCTGTTTAAACTTGCAAAAACATAGAAAAACGCTGTTTTTAACTATTCAAACTGATAAATTCAGGTTTCTTTCGTTCGAAACGGTGGATTTTTGTGAAATCACGATAAAACTTCTGTTTTAAACTTGCAAAAACATAGAAAACGCTGTTTTGAACTATTCAAACTGACAAATTCATTTTTCTTTCGTGCGAAACGGCGATTTATGAGAAATGACGATAAAATTGCTGTTTTAAACTTGCAAAAACATAGAAAAACGCTGTTTTTAACTATTCAAACTGATAAATACAGGTTTATTTCGTTCGAAACGGTGGATATTTGTGAAATCACGATAAAACTGCTGTTTTAAACTTGCAAAAACATAGAAAAACGCTGTTTTGAACTAATCAAACTGACAAATTCATGTTTCTTTCGTGCGAAACGGCGATTTATGAGATATGACGATAAAATTGCTGTTTTAAACTTGCAAAAACATAGGAAAACGCTGTTTTAACTATTCAAAATGATAAATTCATATTACTTTCGGCGAAACGGCCACTTATGAGAAATGACGATAAAATTGCTGTTTTAAACTTGCAAAAACATAGAAAAACGCTGTTTTTAACTATTCAAACTAACAAATTCAGGTTTCTTTCGTTGGAAACGGTGGATATTTGTGAAATCACCATAAAACTGCTGTTTTAAACTTGCAAAAACATAGAAAAACGCTGTTTTCAACTATTCAAACTGACAAATTCATATTTCTTTCGTGCGGAACGGCGATTTATGAGAAATGACGATACAATTGCTGTTTTAAACTTGCAAAAACATAGAAAAACGCTGTTTTGAACTATTCAAACTGACAAATTCATGTTTCTTTCGTGTGAAACGGCGATTTATGAGAAATGACGATAAAATTGCTGTTTTAAACTTTCAAAAACATAGAAAAACGCTGTTTTTAACTATTCAAACTGATAAATACAGGTTTCTTTCGTTCGAAACGGTGGATATTTGTGAAATCACGATAAAACTGCTGTTTAAACTTGCAAAAACATTAAAAAACGCTGTTTTGAACTATTCAAACTGACAAATTCATGTTTCTTTTGTGCGAAACGGCGATTTATGAGATATGACAATAAAATTGCTGTTTTTAACTTGCAAAAACATAGAAAAACGCTGTTTTCAACTATTCAAACTGATAAATTCATTTTACTTTCGTGCGAAACGGCGATTTATGAGAAATGACGATAAAATTGCTGTTTTAAACTTGCAAAAACATAGAAAAACGCTGTTTTCAACTATTCAAACTGACAAATTCATGTTTCTTTCGTGCGAAACGGCGATTTATGAGAAATGACGATAAAATTGCTGTTTTAAACTTGCAAAAACAAAGAAAAACGCTGTTTTCAACTATTTAAACTGATAAATTCATGTTACTTTTGTGCGAAACGGCGACTTATGAGAAATGACGATAAAATTGCTGTTTTAAACTTGCAAAAACATAGAAAAACGCTGTTTTTAACTATTCAAACTGATAAATTCAGGTTTCTTTCGTTCGAAACGGTGGATATTTGTGAAATCACGATAAAACTGCTGTTTTAAACTTGCAAAAACATAGAAAAACGCTGTTTTCAACTAATCAAACTGACAAATTCATATTTCTTTCGTGCGGAACGGCGATTTATGAGAAATGACGATACAATTGCTGTTTTAAACTTGCAAAAACATAGAAAAACGCTGTTTTGAACTATTCAAACTGACAAATTCATGTTTCTTTCGTGTGAAACGGCGATTTATGAGAAATGACGATAAAATTGCTGTTTAAACTTGCAAAAACATAGAAAAACGCTGTTTTTAACTATTCAAACTGATAAATTCAGGTTTCTTTCGTTCGAAACGGTGGATTTTTGTGAAATCACGATAAAACTTCTGTTTTAAACTTGCAAAAACATAGAAAAACGCTGTTTTGAACTATTCAAACTGACAAATTCATTTTTCTTTCGTGCGAAACGGCGATTTATGAGAAATGACGATAAAATTGCTGTTTTAAACTTGCAAAAACATAGAAAAACGCTGTTTTTAACTATTCAAACTGATAAATACAGGTTTATTTCGTTCGAAACGGTGGATATTTGTGAAATCACGATAAAACTGCTGTTTAAACTTGCAAAAACATAGAAAAACGCTGTATTCAACTATTCAAACTGATAAATTCATGTTACTTTCGTGCGAAACGGCGATTTATGAGAAATGACGATAAAATTGCGGTTTTAAACTTGCAAAGCCATAGAAAAACGCTGTTTTTAACTATTCAAACTGACAAATACATGTTTCTTTCGTGCGGAACGGCGATTTATGACAAATGACGATAAAATCGCTGTTTTAAACTTGCAAAAACATAGAAAAACGCTGTTTTTAACTATTCAAACTGATAAATTCAGGTTTCTTTCGTTCGAAACGGTGGATTTTTGTGAAATCACGATAAAACTGCTGTTTTAAACTTGCAAAAACATAGAAAAACGCTGTTTTGAACTATTTAAACTGACAAATTCTTGTTTCTTTCGTGCGAAACGGCGATTTATGAGAAATGACGATAAAATTGCTGTTTTAAACTTGCAAAAACATAGAAAAACGCTGTTTTCAACTATTCAAACTGACAAATTCATGTTTCTTTCGTGCGAAACGGCGATTTATGAGAAATGACGATAAAATTGCTGTTTTAAACTTGCAAAAACAAAGAAAAACGCTGTTTTCAACTATTTAAACTGATAAATTCATGTTACTTTCGTGCGAAACGGCGACTTATGAGAAATGACGATAAAATTGCTGTTTTAAACTTGCAAAAACATAGAAAAACGCTGTTTTTAACTATTCAAACTGATAAATTCAGGTTTCTTTCGTTCGAAACGGTGGATATTTGTGAAATCACGATAAAACTGCTGTTTTAAACTTGCAAAAACATAGAAAAACGCTGTTTTCAACTAATCAAACTGACAAATTCATATTTCTTTCGTGCGGAACGGCGATTTATGAGAAATGACGATACAATTGCTGTTTTAAACTTGCAAAAACATAGAAAAACGCTGTTTTGAACTATTCAAACTGACAAATTCATGTTTCTTTCGTGTGAAACGGCGATTTATGAGAAATGACGATAAAATTGCTGTTTAAACTTGCAAAAACATAGAAAAACGCTGTTTTTAACTATTCAAACTGATAAATTCAGGTTTCTTTCGTTCGAAACGGTGGATTTTTGTGAAATCACGATAAAACTTCTGTTTTAAACTTGCAAAAACATAGAAAACGCTGTTTTGAACTATTCAAACTGACAAATTCATTTTTCTTTCGTGCGAAACGGCGATTTATGAGAAATGACGATAAAATTGCTGTTTTAAACTTGCAAAAACATAGAAAAACGCTGTTTTTAACTATTCAAACTGATAAATACAGGTTTATTTCGTTCGAAACGGTGGATATTTGTGAAATCACGATAAAACTGCTGTTTTAAACTTGCAAAAACATAGAAAAAACGCTGTTTTGAACTAATCAAACTGACAAATTCATGTTTCTTTCGTGCGAAACGGCGATTTATGAGATATGACGATAAAATTGCTGTTTTAAACTTGCAAAAACATAGGAAAACGCTGTTTTAACTATTCAAAATGATAAATTCATATTACTTTCGGCGAAACGGCCACTTATGAGAAATGACGATAAAATTGCTGTTTTAAACTTGCAAAAACATAGAAAAACGCTGTTTTTAACTATTCAAACTAACAAATTCAGGTTTCTTTCGTTGGAAACGGTGGATATTTGTGAAATCACCATAAAACTGCTGTTTTAAACTTGCAAAAACATAGAAAAACGCTGTTTTCAACTATTCAAACTGACAAATTCATATTTCTTTCGTGCGGAACGGCGATTTATGAGAAATGACGATACAATTGCTGTTTTAAACTTGCAAAAACATAGAAAAACGCTGTTTTGAACTATTCAAACTGACAAATTCATGTTTCTTTCGTGTGAAACGGCGATTTATGAGAAATGACGATAAAATTGCTGTTTTTAAACTTTCAAAAACATAGAAAAACGCTGTTTTTAACTATTCAAACTGATAAATACAGGTTTCTTTCGTTCGAAACGGTGGATATTTGTGAAATCACGATAAAACTGCTGTTTAAACTTGCAAAAACATTAAAAAACGCTGTTTTGAACTATTCAAACTGACAAATTCATGTTTCTTTTGTGCGAAACGGCGATTTATGAGATATGACAATAAAATTGCTGTTTTTAACTTGCAAAAACATAGAAAAACGCTGTTTTCAACTATTCAAACTGATAAATTCATTTTACTTTCGTGCGAAACGGCGATTTATGAGAAATGACGATAAAATTGCTGTTTTAAACTTGCAAAAACATAGAAAAACGCTGTTTTCAACTATTCAAACTGACAAATTCATGTTTCTTTCGTGCGAAACGGCGATTTATGAGAAATGACGATAAAATTGCTGTTTTAAACTTGCAAAAACAAAGAAAAACGCTGTTTTCAACTATTTAAACTGATAAATTCATGTTACTTTTGTGCGAAACGGCGACTTATGAGAAATGACGATAAAATTGCTGTTTTAAACTTGCAAAAACATAGAAAAACGCTGTTTTTAACTATTCAAACTGATAAATTCAGGTTTCTTTCGTTCGAAACGGTGGATATTTGTGAAATCACGATAAAACTGCTGTTTTAAACTTGCAAAAACATAGAAAAACGCTGTTTTCAACTAATCAAACTGACAAATTCATATTTCTTTCGTGCGGAACGGCGATTTATGAGAAATGACGATACAATTGCTGTTTTAAACTTGCAAAAACATAGAAAAACGCTGTTTTGAACTATTCAAACTGACAAATTCATGTTTCTTTCGTGTGAAACGGCGATTTATGAGAAATGACGATAAAATTGCTGTTTAAACTTGCAAAAACATAGAAAAACGCTGTTTTTAACTATTCAAACTGATAAATTCAGGTTTCTTTCGTTCGAAACGGTGGATTTTTGTGAAATCACGATAAAACTTCTGTTTTTAACTTGCAAAAACATAGAAAAACGCTGTTTTGAACTATTCAAACTGACAAATTCATTTTTCTTTCGTGCGAAACGGCGATTTATGAGAAATGACGATAAAATTGCTGTTTTAAACTTGCAAAAACATAGAAAAACGCTGTTTTTAACTATTCAAACTGATAAATACAGGTTTATTTCGTTCGAAACGGTGGATATTTGTGAAATCACGATAAAACTGCTGTTTTAAACTTGCAAAAACATAGAAAAACGCTGTTTTGAACTAATCAAACTGACAAATTCATGTTTCTTTCGTGCGAAACGGCGATTTATGAGATATGACGATAAAATTGCTGTTTTAAACTTGCAAAAACATAGAAAAAACGCTGTTTTAACTATTCAAAATGATAAATTCATATTACTTTCGGCGAAACGGCCACTTATGAGAAATGACGATAAAATTGCTGTTTTAAACTTGCAAAAACATAGAAAAACGCTGTTTTTAACTATTCAAACTAATAAATTCAGGTTTCTTTCGTTGGAAACGGTGGATATTTGTGAAATCACCATAAAACTGCTGTTTTAAACTTGCAAAAACATAGAAAAACGCTGTTTTCAACTATTCAAACTGACAAATTCATATTTCTTTCGTGCGGAACGGCGATTTATGAGAAATGACGATACAATTGCTGTTTTAAACTTGCAAAAACATAGAAAAACGCTGTTTTGAACTATTCAAACTGACAAATTCATGTTTCTTTCGTGTGAAACGGCGATTTATGAGAAATGACGATAAAATTGCTGTTTTAAACTTTCAAAAACATAGAAAAACGTTGTTTTTAACTATTCAAACTGATAAATACAGGTTTCTTTCGTTCGAAACGGTGGATATTTGTGAAATCACGATAAAACTGCTGTTTTAAACTTGCAAAAACATAGAAAAACGCTGTTTTGAACTATTCAAACTGACAAATTCATGTTTCTTTCGTGCGAAACGGCGATTTATGAGATATGACGATAAAATTGCTGTTTTTTAACTTGCAAAAACATAGAAAAACGCTGTTTTCAACTATTCAAACTGATAAATTCATTTTACTTTCGTGCGAAACGGCGATTTATGAGAAATGACGATAAAATTGCTGTTTTAAACCTGCAAAAACATAGAAAAACGCTGTTTTTCAACTATTCAAACTGATAAATTCATGTTACTTTCGTGCGAAACGGCGATTTATGAGAAATGACGATAAAATTGCTGTTTTAAACTTGCAAAAACATAGAAAAACGCTGCTTTCAACTATTCAAACTGATAAATTCATGTTACTTTCGTGCGAAACGACGATTTATGAGAAATGACGATAAAATTGCTGTTTTAAACTTGAAAAACATAGAAAAACGCTGTTTTTAACTATTCAAACTGATAAATTCTGGTTTCTTTCGTTTCGAATCGGTGGATTTTTGTGAAATCACGATAAAACTTGCTGTTTTAAACTTGCAAAAACATAGAAAAACGCTGTTTTCAATTATTCAAACTGACAAATTTATGTTTCTTTCGTGCGAAACGGCGATTTATGAGAAAAGACGATAAAATTGCTGTTTTAAATTTGCAAAAACATAGAAAAACGCTGTTTTCAACTATTCAAACTGACAAATTCATGTTTCTTTCGTGCAAAACGGCGAATTATGATAAATGACTATAAAATTGCTGTTTTAAACTTGCAAAAACATAGAAAAACGCTGTATTCAACTATTTAAACTGATAAATTCATGTTTCTTTCGTGCAAAACGGCGAATTATGATAAATGACTATAAAATTGCTGTTTTAAACTTGCAAAAACATAGAAAAACGCTGTATTCAACTATTTAAACTGACAAATTCATGTTTCTTTCGTGCGAAACGGCGATTTATGAGAAATGACGATAAAATTGCTGTTTTAAAACTTGCAAAAACAAAGAAAAACGCTGTTTTCAACTATTCAAACTGATAAATTCATGTTACTTTCGTGCGAAACGGCGACTTATGGGAAATGACGATAAAATTGCTGTTTTAAACTTGCAAAAACATAGAAAAACGCTGTTTATAACTATTCAAACTGATAAATTCAGGTTTCTTTCGTTCGAAACGGTGGATATTTGTGAAATCACAATAAAACTGCTGTTTTAAACTTGCAAAAACATAGAAAAACGCTGTTTTCAACTAATCAAACTGTCAAATTCATATTTCTTTCGTGCGGAACGGCGATTTATGAGAAATGACGATACAATTGCTGTTTTAAACTTGCAAAAACATAGAAAAACGCTGTTTTGAACTATTCAAACTGACAAATTCATGTTTCTTTTGTGTGAAACGGCGATTTATGAGAAATGACGATAAAATTGCTGTTTTAAACTTGCAAAAACATAGAAAAACGCTGTTTTGAACTATTCAAACTGACAAATTCATGTTTCTTTCGTGCGAAACGGCGATTTATGAGATATGACGATAAAAATGCTGTTTTAAACTTGCAAAAACATAGAAAAACGCTGTTTTAACTGTTAAAAATGATAAATTCATGTTACTTTCGTGCGAAACGGCGACTTATGAGAAATGACGATAAAAATTGCTGTTTTAAACTTGCAAAAACATAGAAAAAACGCTGTTTTTAACTATTCAAACTAATAAATTCAGGTTTCTTTCGTTCGAAACGGTGGATATTTGTGAAATCACCATAAAACTGCTGTTTTAAACTTGCAAAAACATAGAAAAATGCTGTTTTCAACTATTCAAACTGACAAATTCATATTTCTTTCGTGCGGAACGGCGATTTATGAGAAATGACGATAAAATTGCTGTTTTAAACTTGCAAAAACATAGAAAAACGCTGTTTTTAACTATTCAAACTGACAAATTCAGGTTTCTTTCGTGCGAAACGGCTATTTATGAAAAATGACGATAAAATTGCTGTTTTAAACTTGCAAAAACATAGAAAAACGCTGTTTTTAACTATTCAAACTGACAAATTCATGTTTCTTTCGTGCGAAACGGCGATTTATGAGAAATGACGATAAAATTGCTGTTTTAAACTTGCAAAAACATAGAAAAACGCTGTTTTCAACTATTCAAACTGATAAATTCATGTTACTTTCGTGCGAAACGGCGATTTATGAGAAATGACGATAAAATTGCTGTTTTAAACTCGCAAAAACATAGAAAAACGCTGCTTTCAACTATTCAAACTGATAAATTCATGTTACTTTCGTGCGAAACGACGATTTATGAGAAATGACGATAAAATTGCTGTTTTAAACTTGCAAAAACATAGAAAAACGCTGTTTTTAACTATTCAAACTGATAAATTCTGGTTTCTTTCGTTCGAATCGGTGGATTTTTGTGAAATCACGATAAAACTGCTGTTTTAAACTTGCAAAAACATAGAAAAACGCTGTTTTCAATTATTCAAACTGACAAATTTATGTTTCTTTCGTTGCGAAACGGCGATTTATGAGAAAAGACGATAAAATTGCTGTTTTAAACTTGCAAAAACATAGAAAAACGCTGTTTTCAACTATTCAAACTGACAAATTCATGTTTCTTTCGTGCAAAACGGCGATTTATGATAAATGACTATAAAATTGCTGTTTTAAACTTGAAAAAACATAGAAAAACGCTGTATTCAACTATTCAAACTGATAAATTCATGTTTCTTTCGTGCGAAACGGCGATTTATGAGAAATGACGATAAAATTGCTGTTTTAAACTTGCAAAAACATAGAAAAACGCTGTTTTTAACTATTCAAACTGACAAATACATGTTTCTTTCGTGCGAAACGGCGATTTATGAGAAATGACGATAAAATTGCTGTTTTAAACTTGCAAAAACATAGAAAAACGCTGTTTTTAACTATTCAAACTGATAAATTCAGGTTTCTTTGGTTCGAAACGGTGGATTTTTGTGAAATCACGATAAAAATTGCTGTTTTAAACTTGCAAAAACATAGAAAAACGCTGTTTTGAACTATTTAAACTGACAAATTCATGTTTCTTTCGTGCGAAACGGCGATTTATGAGAAATGACGATAAAATTGCTGTTTTAAACTTGCAAAAACATAGAAAAAACGCTGTTTTCAACTATTCAAACTGACAAATTCATGTTTCTTTCGTGCGAAACGGCGATTTATGAGAAATGACGATAAAATTGCTGTTTTAAACTTGCAAAAACAAAGAAAAACGCTGTTTTCAACTATTCAAATTGATAAATTCATGTAACTTTCGTGCGAAACGGCGACTTATGGGAAATGACGATAAAATTGCTGTTTTAAACTTGCAAAAACATAGAAAAACGCTGTTTTTTAACTATTCAAACTGATAAATTCAGGTTTCTTTCGTTCGAAACGGTGGATATTTGTGAAATCACAATAAAACTGCTGTTTTAAACTTGCAAAAACATAGAAAAACGCTGTTTTCAACTAATCAAACTGACAAATTCATATTTCTTTCGTGCGGAACGGCGATTTATGAGAAATGACGATACAATTGCTGTTTTAAACTTGCAAAAACATAGAAAAACGCTGTTTTGAACTATTCAAACTGACAAATTCATGTTTCTTTTGTGTGAAACGGCGATTTATGAGAAATGACGATAAAATTGCTGTTTTAAACTTGCAAAAACATAGAAAAACCCTGTTTTGAACTATTCAAACTGACAAATTCATGTTTCTTTCGTGCGAAACGGCGATTTATGAGATATGACGATAAAAATGCTGTTTTAAACTTGCAAAAACATAGAAAAACGCTGTTTTAACTGTTAAAAATGATAAATTCATGTTACTTTCGTGCGAAACGGCGACTTATGAGAAATGACGATAAAATTGCTGTTTTAAACTTGCAAAAACATAGAAAAACGCTGTTTTTAACTATTCAAACTAATAAATTCAGGTTTCTTTCGTTCGAAACGGTGGATATTTGTGAAATCACCATAAAACTGCTGTTTTAAACTTGCAAAAACATAGAAAAATGCTGTTTTCAACTATTCAAACTGACAAATTCATATTTCTTTCGTGCGGAACGGCGATTTATGAGAAATGACGATAAAATTGCTGTTTTAAACTTGCAAAAACATAGAAAAACGCTGTTTTTAACTATTCAAACTGACAAATCAGGTTTCTTTCGTGCGAAACGGCTATTTATGAAAAATGACGATAAAATTGCTGTTTTAAACTTGCAAAAACATAGAAAAACGCTGTTTTTAACTATTCAAACTGACAAATTCATGTTTCTTTCGTGCGAAACGGCGATTTATGAGAAATGACGATAAAATTGCTGTTTTAAACTTGCAAAAACATAGAAAAAACGCTGTTTTCAACTATTCAAACTGATAAATTCATGTTACTTTCGTGCGAAACGGCGATTTATGAGAAATGACGATAAAATTGCTGTTTTAAACTTGCAAAAACATAGAAAAACCGCTGCTTTCAACTATTCAAACTGATAAATTCATGTTACTTTCGTGCGAAACGACGATTTATGAGAAATGACGATAAAATTGCTGTTTTAAACTTGCAAAAACATAGAAAAACGCTGTTTTTAACTATTCAAACTGATAAATTCTGGTTTCTTTCGTTCGAATCGGTGGATTTTTGTGAAATCACGATAAAACTGCTGTTTTAAACTTGCAAAAACATAGAAAAACGCTGTTTTCAATTATTCAAACTGACAAATTTATGTTTCTTTCGTGCGAAACGGCGATTTATGAGAAAAGACGATAAAATTGCTGTTTTAAACTTGCAAAAACATAGAAAAACGCTGTTTTCAACTATTCAAACTGACAAATTCATGTTTCTTTCGTGCAAAACGGCGATTTATGATAAATGACTATAAAATTGCTGTTTTAAACTTGCAAAAACATAGAAAAACGCTGTATTCAACTATTCAAACTGATAAATTCATGTTTCTTTCGTGCGAAACGGCGATTTATGAGAAATGACGATAAAATTGCTGTTTTAAACTTGCAAAAACATAGAAAAACGCTGTTTTTAACTATTCAAACTGACAAATACATGTTTCTTTCGTGCGAAACGGCGATTTATGAGAAATGACGATAAAATTGCTGTTTTAAACTTGCAAAAACATAGAAAAACGCTGTTTTTAACTATTCAAACTGATAAATTCAGGTTTCTTTGGTTCGAAACGGTGGATTTTTGTGAAATCACGATAAAATTGCTGTTTTAAACTTGCAAAAACATAGAAAAACGCTGTTTTGAACTATTTAAACTGACAAATTCATGTTTCTTTCGTGCGAAACGGCGATTTATGAGAAATGACGATAAAATTGCTGTTTTAAACTTGCAAAAACATAGAAAAACGCTGTTTTCAACTATTCAAACTGACAAATTCATGTTTCTTTCGTGCGAAACGGCGATTTATGAGAAATGACGATAAAATTGCTGTTTTAAACTTGCAAAAACAAAGAAAAACGCTGTTTTCAACTATTCAAATTGATAAATTCATGTAACTTTCGTGCGAAACGGCGACTTATGGGAAATGACGATAAAATTGCTGTTTTAAACTTGCAAAAACATAGAAAAACGCTGTTTTTAACTATTCAAACTGATAAATTCAGGTTTCTTTCGTTCGAAACGGTGGATATTTGTGAAATCACAATAAAACTGCTGTTTTAAACTTGCAAAAACATAGAAAAACGCTGTTTTCAACTAATCAAACTGACAAATTCATATTTCTTTCGTGCGGAACGGCGATTTATGAGAAATGACGATACAATTGCTGTTTTAAACTTGCAAAAACATAGAAAAACGCTGTTTTCAACTATTCAAACTGACAAATTCATGTTTCTTTCGTGCGAAACGGCGATTTATGAGATATGACGATAAAAATGCTGTTTTAAACTTGCAAAAACATAGAAAAACGCTGTTTTTAACTATTCAAACTGATAAATTCAGGTTTCTTTCGTTCGAAACGGTGGATATTTGTGAAATCACAATAAAACTGCTGTTTTAAACTTGCAAAAACATAGAAAAACGCTGTTTTGAACTATTCAAACTGACAAATTCATGTTTCTTTCGTGTGAAACGGCGATTTATGAGAAATGACGATAAAATTGCTGTTTTAAACTTGCAAAAACATAGAAAAACGCTGTTTTTAACTATTCAAACTGATAAATTCAGGTTTCTTTCGTTCGAAACGGTGGATTTTTGTGAAATCACGATAAAACTGCTGTTTTAAACTTGCAAAAACATAGAAAAACGCTGTTTTGAACTATTCAAACTGACAAATTCATTTTTCATTCGTGCGAAACGGCGATTTATGAGATATGACGATAAAATTGCTGTTTTAAACTTGCAAAAACATAGAAAAACGCTGTTTTCAACTATTCAAACTGATAAATTCATGTTTCTTTCGTGCAAAACGGCGATTTATGATAAATGACTATAAAATTTCTGTTTTAAACTTGCAAAAACATAGAAAAACGCTGTTTTCAACTATTCAAACTGACAAATTCATATTTCTTTCGTGCGGAACGGCGATTTATGAGAAATGACGATACAATTGCTGTTTTAAACTTGCAAAAACATAGAAAAACGCTGTTTTGAACTATTCAAACTGACAAATTCATGTTACTTTCGTGTGAAACGGCGATTTATGAGAAATGACGATAAAATTGCTGTTTTAAACTTTCAAAAACATAGAAAAACGCTGTTTTTAACTATTCAAACTGATAAATACAGGTTTCTTTCGTTCGAAACGGTGGATATTTGTGAAATCACGATAAAACTGCTGTTTAAACTTGCAAAAACATAGAAAAACGCTGTTTTGAACTATTCAAACTGACAAATTCATGTTTCTTTCGTGCGAAACGGCGATTTATGAGATATGACGATAAAATTGCTGTTTTAAACTTGCAAAAACATAGAAAAACGCTGTTTTCAACTATTCAAACTGATAAATTCATGTTACTTTCGTGCGAAACGGCGATTTATGAGAAATGACGATAAAATTGCTGTTTTAAACTTGCAAAAACATAGGAAAAACGCTGTTTTCAACTATTCAAACTGATAAATTCATGTTACTTTCGTGCGAAACGGCGATTTATGAGAAATGATGATAAAATTGCTGTTTTAAACTTGCAAAAACATAGAAAAACGCTGCTTTCAACTATTCAAACTGATAAATTCATGTTACTTTCGTGCGAAACGACGATTTATGAGAAATGACGATAAAATTGCTGTTTTAAACTTGCAAAAACATAGAAAAACGATGTTTTTAACTATTCAAACTGTTAAATTCTGGTTTCTTTCGTGCAAAACGGCGATTTATGATAAATGACTATAAAATTGCTGTTTTAAACTTGCAAAAACATAGAAAAACGCTGTATTCAACTATTCAAACTGATAAATTCATGTTTCTTTCGTGCGAAACGGCGATTTATGAGAAATGACGATAAAATTGCTGTTTTAAACTTGCAAAAACATAGAAAAACGCTGTTTTTAACTATTCAAACTGACAAATACATGTTTCTTTCGTGCGAAACGGCGATTTATGAGAAATGACGATAAAATTGCTGTTTTAAACTTGCAAAAACATAGAAAAACGCTGTTTTTAACTATTCAAACTGATAAATTCAGGTTTCTTTGGTTCGAAACGGTGGATTTTTGTGAAATCACGATAAAATTGCTGTTTTAAACTTGCAAAAACATAGAAAAACGCTGTTTTGAACTATTTAAACTGACAAATTTATGTTTCTTTCGTGCGAAACGGCGATTTATGAGAAATGACGATAAAATTGCTGTTTTAAACTTGCAAAAACATAGAAAAAACGCTGTTTTCAACTATTCAAACTGACAAATTCATGTTTCTTTCGTGCGAAACGGCGATTTATGAGAAATGACGATAAAATTGCTGTTTTAAACTTGCAAAAACAAAGAAAAACGCTGTTTTCAACTATTCAAACTGATAAATTCATGTTACTTTCGTGCAAAACGGCGACTTATGGGAAATGACGATAAAATTGCTGTTTTAAACTTGCAAAAACATAGAAAAACGCTGTTTTTAACTATTCAAACTGATAAATTCAGGTTTCTTTCGTTCGAAACGGTGGATATTTGTGAAATCACAATAAAACTGCTGTTTTAAACTTGCAAAAACATAGAAAAACGCTGTTTTCAACTAATCAAACTGACAAATTCATATTTCTTTCGTGCGGAACGGCGATTTATGAGAAATGACGATACAATTGCTGTTTTAAACTTGCAAAAACATAGAAAAACGCTGTTTTGAACTATTCAATTGACAAATTCATGTTTCTTTCGTGTGAAACGGCGATTTATGAGAAATGACGATAAAATTGCTGTTTTAAACTTGCAAAAACATAGAAAAACGCTGTTTTGAACTATTCAAACTGACAAATTCATGTTTCTTTCGTGCGAAACGGCGATTTATGAGATATGACGATAAAAATGCTGTTTTAAACATGCAAAAACATAGAAAAACGCTGGTTTAACTGTTCAAAATGATAAATTCATGTTACTTTCGTGCGAAACGGCGATTTATGAGAAATGACGATAAAATTGCTGTTTTAAACTTGCAAAAACATAGAAAAACGCTGTTTTTAACTATTCAAACTGATAAATTCAGGTTTCTTTCGTTCGAAACGGTGGATATTTGTGAAATCACAATAAAACTGCTGTTTTAAACTTGCAAAAACATAGAAAAACGCTGTTTTCAACTAATCAAACTGTCAAATTCATATTTCTTTCGTGCGGAACGGCGATTTATGAGAAATGACGATACAATTGCTGTTTTAAACTTGCAAAAACATAGAAAAACGCTGTTTTGAACTATTCAAACTGACAAATTCATGTTTCTTTTGTGTGAAACGGCGATTTATGAGAAATGACGATAAAATTGCTGTTTTAAACTTGCAAAAACATAGAAAAACGCTGTTTTGAACTATTCAAACTGACAAATTCATGTTTCTTTCGTGCGAAACGGCGATTTATGAGATATGACGATAAAAATGCTATTTTAAACTTGCAAAAACATAGAAAAACGCTGTTTTAACTGTTAAAAATGATAAATTCATGTTACTTTCGTGCGAAACGGCGACTTATGAGAAATGACGATAAAATTGCTGTTTTAAACTTGCAAAAACATAGAAAAACGCTGTTTTTTAACTATTCAAACTAATAAATTCAGGTTTCTTTCGTTCGAAACGGTGGATATTTGTGAAATCACCATAAAACTGCTGTTTTAAACTTGCAAAAACATAGAAAAATGCTGTTTTCAACTATTCAAACTGACAAATTCATATTTCTTTCGTGCGGAACGGCGATTTATGAGAAATGACGATAAAATTGCTGTTTTAAACTTGCAAAAACATAGAAAAACGCTGTTTTTAACTATTCAAACTGACAAATTCAGGTTTCTTTCGTGCGAAACGGCTATTTATGAGAAATGACGATAAAATTGCTGTTTTAAACTTGCAAAAACATAGAAAAAACGCTGTTTTTAACTATTCAAACTGACAAATTCATGTTTCTTTCGTGCGAAACGGCGATTTATGAGAAATGACGATAAAATTGCTGTTTTAAACTTGCAAAAAACGCTGTTTTCAACTATTCAAACTGATAAATTCATGTTACTTTCGTGCGAAACGGCGATTTATAAGAAATGACGATAAAATTGCTGTTTTAAACTTGCAAAAACATAGAAAAACGCTGCTTTCAACTATTCAAACTGATAAATTCATGTTACTTTCGTGCGAAACGACGATTTATTGAGAAATGACGATAAAATTGCTGTTTTAAAACTTGCAAAAACATAGAAAAACGCTGTTTTTAACTATTCAAACTGATAAATTCTGGTTCTTTCGTTCGAATCGGTGGATTTTTGTGAAATCACGATAAAACTGCTGTTTTAAACTTGCAAAAACATAGAAAAAACGCTGTTTTCAATTATTCAAACTGACAAATTTATGTTTCTTTCGTGCGAAACGGCGATTTATGAGAAAAGACGATAAAATTGCTGTTTTAAACTTGCAAAAACATAGAAAAACGCTGTTTTCAACTATTCAAACTGACAAATTCATGTTTCTTTCGTGCAAAACGGCGATTTATGATAAATGACTATAAAATTGCTGTTTTAAACTTGCAAAAACATAGAAAAACGCTGTATTCAACTATTCAAACTGATAAAATTCATGTTTCTTTCGTGCGAAACGGCGATTTATGAGAAATGACGATAAAATTGCTGTTTTAAACTTGCAAAAACATAGAAAACGCTGTTTTTAACTATTCAAACTGACAAATACATGTTTCTTTCGTGCGAAACGGCGATTTATGAGAAATGACGATAAAATGTGCTGTTTTAAACTTGCAAAAACATAGAAAAACGCTGTTTTTAACTATTCAAACTGATAAATTCAGGTTTCTTTGGTTCGAAACGGTGGATTTTTGTGAAATCACGATAAAATTGCTGTTTTAAACTTGCAAAAACATAGAAAAACGCTGTTTTGAACTATTTTAAACTGACAAATTCATGTTTCTTTCGTGCGAAACGGCGATTTATGAGAAATGACGATAAAATTGCTGTTTTAAACTTGCAAAAACAATAGAAAAACGCTGTTTTCAACTATTCAAACTGACAAATTCATGTTTCTTTCGTGCGAAACGGCGATTTATGAGAAATGACGATAAAATTGCTGTTTTAAACTTGCAAAAACAAAGAAAAACGCTGTTTTCAACTATTCAAATTGATAAATTCATGTAACTTTCGTGCGAAACGGCGACTTATGGGAAATGACGATAAAATTGCTGTTTTAAACTTGCAAAAACATAGAAAAACGCTGTTTTTAACTATTCAAACTGATAAATTCAGGTTTCTTTCGTTCGAAACGGTGGATATTTGTGAAATCACAATAAAACTGCTGTTTTAAACTTGCAAAAACATAGAAAAACGCTGTTTTCAACTAATCAAACTGACAAATTCATATTTCTTTCGTGCGGAACGGCGATTTATGAGAAATGACGATACAATTGCTGTTTTAAACTTGCAAAAACATAGAAAACGCTGTTTTGAACTATTCAAACCTGACAAATTCATGTTTCTTTCGTGTGAAACGGCGATTTATGAGAAATGACGATAAAATTGCTGTTTTAACTTGCAAAAACATAGAAAAACGCTGTTTTGAACTATTCAAACTGACAAATTCATGTTTCTTTCGTGCGAAACGGCGATTTATGAGATATGACGATAAAAATGCTGTTTTAAAAACTTGCAAAAACATAGAAAAACGCTGTTTTAACTGTTCAAAATGATAAATTCATGTTACTTTCGTGCGAAACGGCGACTTATGAGAAATGACGATAAAATTGCTGTTTAAACTTGCAAAAACATAGAAAAACGCAGTTTTTAACTATTCAAACTAATAAATTCAGGTTTTCTTTCTTTCGAAACGGTGGATATTTGTGAAATCACCATAAAACTGCTGTTTTAAACTTGCAAAAACATAGAAAATGCTGTTTCAACTAGTCAAACTGACAAATTCATATTTCTTTCGTGCGGAACGGCGATTTATGAGAAATGACGATACAATTGCTGTTTTAAACTTGCAAAAAACATAGAAAAACGCTGTTTTGAACTATTCTAACTGACAAATTCATGTTTTCTTTCGTGTGAAACGGCGATTTATGAGAAATGACGAAAAAATTGCTGTTTTAAACTTGCAAAAACATAGAAAAACGCTGTTTTTAAACTATTCAAACTGATAAATTCAGGTTTCTTTCGTTCGAAACGGTGGATTTTTGTGAAATCACGATAAAACTGCTGTTTTAAACTTGCAAAACATAGAAAAAACGCTGTTTTGAACTATTCAAACTGACAAATTCATTTTCATTCGTGCGAAACGGCGATTTATGAGATATGACGATAAAATTGCTGTTTTAAACTTGCAAAAACATAGAAAAAACGTTTTCAACTATTCAAACTGATAAATTCATGTTTCTTTCGTGCAAAACGGCGATTTATGATAAATGACTATAAAATTGCTGTTTTAAACTTGCAAAAACATAGAAAAACGCTGTTTTCAACTATTCAAACTGACAAATTCATATTTCTTTCGTGCGGAACGGCGATTTATGAGAAATGACGATACAATTGCTGTTTTTAAACTTGCAAAAACATAGAAAAACGCTGTTTTGAACTATTCAAACTGACAAATTCATGTTACTTTCGTGTGAAACGGCGATTTATGAGAAATGACGATAAAATTGCTGTTTTAAACTTTCAAAAACATAGAAAAACGCTGTTTTTAACTATTCAAACTGATAAATACAGGTTTCTTTCGTTCGAAACGGTGGATATTTGTGAAATCACGATAAAACTGCTGTTTAAACTTGCAAAACATAGAAAAACGCTGTTTTGAACTATTCAAACTGACAAATTCATGTTTCTTTCGTGCGAAACGGCGATTTATGGGATATGACGATAAAATTGCTGGTTTTAAACTTGCAAAAACATAGAAAAACGCTGTTTTCAACTATTCAAACTGATAAATTCATGTTACTTTCGTGCGAAACGGCGATTTATGAGAAATGACGATAAAATTGCTGTTTTAAACTTGCAAAAAACATAGGAAAAACGCTGTTTTCAACTATTCAAACTGATAAATTCATGTTACTTTCGTGCGAAACGGCGATTTATGAGATATGACGATAAAATTGCTGTTTTAAACTTGCAAAAACATAGAAAAACGCTGCTTTTCAACTATTCAAACTGATAAATTCATGTTACTTTCGTGCGAAACGACGATTTATGAGAAATGACGATAAAATTGCTGTTTTAAACTTGCAAAAACATAGAAAAACGCTGTTTTTTAACTATTCAAACTGTTAAATTCTGGTTTCTTTCGTGCAAAACGGCGATTTATGATAAATGACTATAAAATTGCTGTTTTAAACTTGCAAAAACATAGAAAAACGCTGTATTCAACTATTCAAACTGATAAATTCATGTTTCTTTCGTGCGAAACGGCGATTTATGAGAAATGACGATAAAATTGCTGTTTTAAACTTGCAAAAACATAGAAAAACGCTGTTTTTAACTATTCAAACTGACAAATACATGTTTCTTTCGTGCGAAACGGCGATTTATGAGAAATGACGATAAAATTGCTGTTTTAAACTTGCAAAAACATAGAAAAACGCTGTTTTTAACTATTCAAACTGATAAATTCAGGTTTCTTTGGTTCGAAACGGTGGATTTTTGTGAAATCACGATAAAATTGCTGTTTTAAACTTGCAAAAACATAGAAAAACGCTGTTTTGAACTATTTAAACTGACAAATTCATGTTTCTTTCGTGCGAAACGGCGATTTATGAGAAATGACGATAAAATTGCTGTTTTAAACTTGCAAAAACATAGAAAAACGCTGTTTTCAACTATTCAAGCTGACAAATTCATGTTTCTTTCGTGCGAAACGGCGATTTATGAGAAATGACGATAAAATTGCTGTTTTAAACTTGCAAAAACAAAGAAAAAACGCTGTTTCAACTATTCAAATTGATAAATTCATGTAACTTTCGTGCGAAACGGCGACTTATGGGAAATGACGATAAAATTGCTGTTTAAACTTGCAAAAACATAGAAAAACGCTGTTTTTAACTATTCAAACTGATAAATTCAGGTTTCTTTCGTTCGAAACGGTGGATATTTGTGAAATCACATAAAACTGCTGTTTTAAACTTGCAAAAACATAGAAAAACGCTGTTTTCAACTAATCAAACTGACAAATTCATATTTCTTTCGTGCGGAACGGCGATTTATGAGAAATGACGATACAATTGCTGTTTTAAACTTGCAAAAACATAGAAAAACGCTGTTTTGAACTATTCAAACTGACAAATTCATGTTTCTTTCGTGTGAAACGGCGATTTATGAGAAATGACGATAAAATTGCTGTTTTAAACTTGCAAAAACATAGAAAGAACGCTGTTTTGAACTATTCAAACTTACAAATTCATGTTTCTTTCGTGCGAAACGGCGATTTATGAGATATGACGATAAAATGCTGTTTTAAACTTGCAAAAACATAGAAAAACGCTGTTTTAACTGTTCAAAATGATAAATTCATGTTACTTTCGTGCGAAACGGCGACTTATGAGAAATGACGATAAAATTGCTGTTTTAAACTTGCAAAAACATAGAAAAACGCAGTTTTTAACTATTCAAACTAATAAATTCAGGTTTCTTTCTTTCGAAACGGTGGATATTTGTGAAATCACCATAAACTGCTGTTTTAAACTTGCAAAAACATAGAAAAATGCTGTTTTCAACTATTCAAACTGACAAATTCATATTTCTTTCGTGCGGAACGGCGAATTATGAGAAATGACGATACAATTGCTGTTTTAAACTTGCAAAAACATAGAAAAACGCTGTTTTGAACTATTCTAACTGACAAATTCATGTTTCTTTCGTGTGAAACGGCGATTTATGAGAAATGACGATAAAATTGCTGTTTTAAACTTGCAAAAACATAGAAAAACGCTGTTTTTAACTATTCAAACTGATAAATCAGGTTTCTTTCGTTCGAAACGGTGGATTTTTGTGAAATCACGATAAAACTGCTGTTTTAAAACTTGCAAAAACATAGAAAAACGCTGTTTTGAACTATTCAAACTGACAAATTCATTTTTCATTCGTGCGAAACGGCGATTTATGAGATATGACGATAAAATTGCTGTTTTAAACTTGCAAAAACATAGAAAAACGCTGTTTTCAACTATTCAAACTGATAAATTCATGTTTCTTTCGTGCAAAACGGCGATTTATGATAAATGACTATAAATTGCTGTTTTAAACTTGCAAAAACATAGAAAAACGCTGTTTTCAACTATTCAAACTGACAAATTCATATTTCTTTCGTGCGGAACGGCGATTTATGAGAAATGACGATACAATTGCTGTTTAAACTTGCAAAAACATAGAAAAACGCTGTTTTGAACTATTCAAACTGACAAATTCATGTTACTTTCGTGTGAAACGGCGATTTATGAGAAATGACGATAAAATTGCTGTTTTAAACTTTCAAAAACATAGAAAAACGCTGTTTTTAACTATTCAAACTGATAAATTCATGTTACTTTCGTGCGAAACGGCGATTTATGAGAAATGACGATAAAATTGCTGTTTTAAACTTGCAAAAACATAGAAAAACGCTGCTTTCAACTATTCAAACTGTTAAATTCATGTTACTTTCGTGCGAAACGACGATTTATGAGAAATGACGATAAAATTGCTGTTTTAAACTTGCAAAAACATAGAAAAACGCTGTTTTTAACTATTCAAACTGTTAAATTCTGGTTTCTTTCGTGCAAAACGGCGATTTATGATAAATGACTATAAAATTGCTGTTTTAAACTTGCAAAAACATAGAAAAACGCTGTATTCAACTATTCAAACTGATAAATTCATGTTTCTTTCGTGCGAAACGGCGATTTATGAGAAATGACGATAAAATTGCTGTTTTAAACTTGCAAAAACATAGAAAAACGCTGTTTTTAACTATTCAAACTGACAAATACATGTTTCTTTCGTGCGAAACGGCGATTTATGAGAAATGACGATAAAATTGCTGTTTTAAACTTGCAAAAACATAGAAAAACGCTGTTTTTAACTATTCAAACTGATAAATTCAGGTTTCTTTGGTTCGAAACGGTGGATTTTTGTGAAATCACGATAAAATTGCTGTTTTAAACTTGCAAAAACATAGAAAAACGCTGTTTTGAACTATTTAAACTGACAAATTCATGTTTCTTTCGTGCGAAACGGCGATTTATGAGAAATGACGATAAAATTGCTGTTTTAAACTTGCAAAAACATAGAAAAACGCTGTTTTCAACTATTCAAACTGACAAATTCATGTTTCTTTCGTGCGAAACGGCGATTTATGAGAAATGACGATAAAATTGCTGTTTTAAACTTGCAAAAACAAAGAAAAACGCTGTTTTCAACTATTCAAACTGATAAATTCATGTTACTTTCGTGCAAAACGGCGACTTATGGGAAATGACGATAAAATTGCTGTTTTAAACTTGCAAAAACATAGAAAAACGCTGTTTTTAACTATTCAAACTGATAAATTCAGGTTTCTTTCGTTCGAAACGGTGGATATTTGTGAAATCACAATAAAACTGCTGTTTTAAACTTGCAAAAACATAGAAAAACGCTGTTTTCAACTAATCAAACTGACAAATTCATATATCTTTCGTGCGGAACGGCGATTTATGAGAAATGACGATACAATTGCTGTTTTAAACTTGCAAAAACATAGAAAAACGCTGTTTTGAACTATTCAATTGACAAATTCATGTTTCTTTCGTGTGAAACGGCGATTTATGAGAAATGACGATAAAATTGCTGTTTTAAACTTGCAAAAACATAGAAAAACGCTGTTTTGAACTATTCAAACTGACAAATTCATGTTTCTTTCGTGCGAAACGGCGATTTATGAGATATGACGATAAAAATGCTGTTTTAAACATGCAAAAACATAGAAAAACGCTGTTTTAACTGTTCAAAATGATAAATTCATGTTACTTTCGTGCGAAACGGCGACTTATGAGAAATGACGATAAAATTGCTGTTTTAAACTTGCAAAAACATAGAAAAACGCTGTTTTTAACTATTCAAACTAATAAATTCAGGTTTCTTTCGTTCGAAACGGTGGATATTTGTGAAATCACCATAAAACTGCTGTTTTAAACTTGCAAAAACATAGAAAAATGCTGTTTTCAACTATTCAAACTGACAAATTCATATTTCTTTCGTGCGGAACGGCGATTTATGAGAAATGACGATACAATTGCTGTTTTAAACTTGCAAAAACATAGAAAAACGCTGTTTTGAACTATTCTAACTGACAAATTCATGTTTCTTTCGTGTGAAACGGCGATTTATGAGATATGACGATAAAATTGCTGTTTTAAACTTGCAAAAACATAGAAAAACGCTGTTTTTAACTATTCAAACTGATAAATTCTGGTTTCTTTCGTTCGAATCGGTGGATTTTTGTGAAATCACGATAAAACTGCTGTTTTAAACTTGCAAAAACATAGAAAAACGCTGTTTTCAATTATTCAAACTGACAAATTTATGTTTCTTTCGTGCGAAACGGGGATTTATGAGAAAAGACGATAAAATTGCTGTTTTAAACTTGCAAAAACATAGAAAAACGCTGTTTTCAACTATTCAAACTGACAAATTCATGTTTCTTTTGTGCAAAACGGCGATTTATGATAAATGACTATAAAATTGCTGTTTTAAACTTGCAAAAACATAGAAAAACGCTGTTTTGAACTATTTAAACTGACAAATTCATGTTTCTTTCGTGCGAAACGGCGATTTATGAGAAATGACGATAAAATTGCTGTTTTAAACTTGCAAAAACATAGAAAAACGCTGTTTTCAACTATTCAAACTGACAAATTCATGTTTCTTTCGTGCGAAACGGCGATTTATGAGAAATGACGATAAAATTGCTGTTTTAAACTTGCAAAAACAAAGAAAAACGCTGTTTTCAACTATTCAAACTGATAAATTCATGTTACTTTCGTGCGAAACGGCGACTTATGGGAAATGACAATAATATTGCTGTTTTAAACTTGCAAAAACATAGAAAAACGCTGTTTTTAACTATTCAAACTGATAAATTCAGGTTTCTTTCGTTCGAAACGGTGGATTTTTGTGAAATCACGATAAAACTGCTGTTTTAAACTTGCAAAATCATAGAAAAACGCTGTTTTGAACTATTCAAACTGACAAATTCAGGTTTCTTTCGTGCGAAACGGCTATTTATGAGAAATAACGATAAAATTGCTGTTTTAAACTTGCAAAAACATAGAAAAACGCTGTTTTTAACTATTCAAACTGACAAATTCATGTTTCTTTCGTGCGAAACGGCGATTTATGAGAAATGACGATAAAATTGCTGTTTTAAACTTGCAAAAACAAAGAAAAACGCTGTTTTCAACTATTCAAACTGATAAATTCATGTTACTTTCGTGCAAAACGGCGACTTATGGGAAATGACGATAAAATTGCTGTTTTAAACTTGCAAAAACATAGAAAAACGCTGTTTTTAACTATTCAAACTGATAAATTCAGGTTTCTTTCGTTCGAAACGGTGGATATTTGTGAAATCACAATAAAACTGCTGTTTTAAACTTGCAAAAACATAGAAAAACGCTGTTTTCAACTAATCAAACTGACAAATTCATATTTCTTTCGTGCGGAACGGCGATTTATGAGAAATGACGATACAATTGCTGTTTTAAACTTGCAAAAACATAGAAAAACGCTGTTTTGAACTATTCAATTGACAAATTCATGTTTCTTTCGTGTGAAACGGCGATTTATGAGAAATGACGATAAAATTGCTGTTTTAAACTTGCAAAAACATAGAAAAACGCTGTTTTGAACTATTCAAACTGACAAATTCATGTTTCTTTCGTGCGAAACGGCGATTTATGAGATATGACGATAAAAATGCTGTTTTAAACATGCAAAAACATAGAAAAACGCTGTTTTAACTGTTCAAAATGATAAATTCATGTTACTTTCGTGCGAAACGGCGACTTATGAGAAATGACGATAAAATTGCTGTTTTAAACTTGCAAAAACATAGAAAAACGCTGTTTTTAACTATTCAAACTAATAAATTCAGGTTTCTTTCGTTCGAAACGGTGGATATTTGTGAAATCACCATAAAACTGCTGTTTTAAACTTGCAAAAACATAGAAAAATGCTGTTTTCAACTATTCAAACTGACAAATTCATATTTCTTTCGTGCGGAACGGCGATTTATGAGAAATGACGATACAATTGCTGTTTTAAACTTGCAAAAACATAGAAAAACGCTGTTTTGAACTATTCTAACTGACAAATTCATGTTTCTTTCGTGTGAAACGGCGATTTATGAGATATGACGATAAAATTGCTGTTTTAAACTTGCAAAAACATAGAAAAACGCTGTTTTTAACTATTCAAACTGATAAATTCTGGTTTCTTTCGTTCGAATCGGTGGATTTTTGTGAAATCACGATAAAACTGCTGTTTTAAACTTGCAAAAACATAGAAAAACGCTGTTTTCAATTATTCAAACTGACAAATTTATGTTTCTTTCGTGCGAAACGGGGATTTATGAGAAAAGACGATAAAATTGCTGTTTTAAACTTGCAAAAACATAGAAAAACGCTGTTTTCAACTATTCAAACTGACAAATTCATGTTTCTTTTGTGCAAAACGGCGATTTATGATAAATGACTATAAAATTGCTGTTTTAAACTTGCAAAAACATAGAAAAACGCTGTTTTGAACTATTTAAACTGACAAATTCATGTTTCTTTCGTGCGAAACGGCGATTTATGAGAAATGACGATAAAATTGCTGTTTTAAACTTGCAAAAACATAGAAAAACGCTGTTTTCAACTATTCAAACTGACAAATTCATGTTTCTTTCGTGCGAAACGGCGATTTATGAGAAATGACGATAAAATTGCTGTTTTAAACTTGCAAAAACAAAGAAAAACGCTGTTTTCAACTATTCAAACTGATAAATTCATGTTACTTTCGTGCGAAACGGCGACTTATGGGAAATGACAATAATATTGCTGTTTTAAACTTGCAAAAACATAGAAAAACGCTGTTTTTAACTATTCAAACTGATAAATTCAGGTTTCTTTCGTTCGAAACGGTGGATTTTTGTGAAATCACGATAAAACTGCTGTTTTAAACTTGCAAAATCATAGAAAAACGCTGTTTTGAACTATTCAAACTGACAAATTCAGGTTTCTTTCGTGCGAAACGGCTATTTATGAGAAATAACGATAAAATTGCTGTTTTAAACTTGCAAAAACATAGAAAAACGCTGTTTTTAACTATTCAAACTGACAAATTCATGTTTCTTTCGTGCGAAACGGCGATTTATGAGAAATGACGATAAAATTGCTGTTTTAAACTTGCAAAAACATAGAAAAACGCTGTTTTCAACTATTCAAACTGATAAATTCATGTTACTTTCGTGCGAAACGGCGATTTATGAGAAATGACGATAAAATTGCTGTTTTAAACTTGCAAAAACATAGAAAAACGCTGCTTTCAACTATTCAAACTGATAAATTCATGTTACTTTCGTGCGAAACGACGATTTATGAGAAATGACGATAAAATTGCTGTTTTAAACTTGCAAAAACATAGAAAAACGCTGTTTTTAACTATTCAAACTGATAAATTCTGGTTTCTTTCGTTCGAATCGGTGGATTTTTGTGAAATCACGATAAAACTGCTGTTTTAAACTTGCAAAAACATAGAAAAACGCTGTTTTCAATTATTCAAACTGACAAATTTATGTTTCTTTCGTGCGAAACGGCGATTTATGAGAAAAGACGATAAAATTGCTGTTTTAAACTTGCAAAAACATAGAAAAACGCTGTTTTCAACTATTCAAACTGACAAATTCATGTTTCTTTCGTGCAAAACGGCAATTTATGATAAATGACTATAAAATTGCTGTTTTAAACTTGCAAAAACATAGAAAAACGCTGTATTCAACTATTCAAACTGATAAATTCATGTTTCTTTCGTGCGAAACGGCGATTTATGAGAAATGACGATAAAATTGCTGTTTTAAACTTGCAAAAACATAGAAAAACGCTGTTTTTAACTATTCAAACTGACAAATACATGTTTCTTTCGTGCGAAACGGCGATTTATGAGAAATGACGATAAAATTGCTGTTTTAAACTTGCAAAAACATAGAAAAACGCTGTTTTTAACTATTCAAACTGATAAATTCAGGTTTCTTTCGTTCGAAACGGTGGATTTTTGTGAAATCACAATAAAATTGCTGTTTTAAACTTGCAAAAACATAGAAAAACGCTGTTTTGAACTATTTAAACTGACAAATTCATGTTTCTTTCGTGTGAAACGGCGATTTATGAGAAATGACGATAAAATTGCTGTTTTAAACTTGCAAAAACATAGAAAAACGCTGTTTTGAACTATTCAAACTGACAAATTCATGTTTCTTTCGTGCGAAACGGCGATTTATGAGATATGACGATAAAAATGCTGTTTTAAACATGCAAAAACATAGAAAAACGCTGTTTTAACTGTTCAAAATGATAAATTCATGTTACTTTCGTGCGAAACGGCGACTTATGAGAAATGACGATAAAATTGCTGTTTTAAACTTGCAAAAACATAGAAAAACGCTGTTTTTAACTATTCAAACTAATAAATTCAGGTTTCTTTCGTTCGAAACGGTGGATATTTGTGAAATCACCATAAAACTGCTGTTTTAAACTTGCAAAAACATAGAAAAATGCTGTTTTCAACTATTCAAACTGACAAATTCATATTTCTTTCGTGCGGAACGGCGATTTATGAGAAATGACGATACAATTGCTGTTTTAAACTTGCAAAAACATAGAAAAACGCTGTTTTGAACTATTCTAACTGACAAATTCATGTTTCTTTCGTGTGAAACGGCGATTTATGAGATATGACGATAAAATTGCTGTTTTAAACTTGCAAAAACATAGAAAAACGCTGTTTTTAACTATTCAAACTGATAAATTCTGGTTTCTTTCGTTCGAATCGGTGGATTTTTGTGAAATCACGATAAAACTGCTGTTTTAAACTTGCAAAAACATAGAAAAACGCTGTTTTCAATTATTCAAACTGACAAATTTATGTTTCTTTCGTGCGAAACGGGGATTTATGAGAAAAGACGATAAAATTGCTGTTTTAAACTTGCAAAAACATAGAAAAACGCTGTTTTCAACTATTCAAACTGACAAATTCATGTTTCTTTCGTGCAAAACGGCGATTTATGATAAATGACTATAAAATTGCTGTTTTAAACTTGCAAAAACATAGAAAAACGCTGTTTTGAACTATTTAAACTGACAAATTCATGTTTCTTTCGTGCGAAACGGCGATTTATGAGAAATGACGATAAAATTGCTGTTTTAAACTTGCAAAAACATAGAAAAACGCTGTTTTCAACTATTCAAACTGACAAATTCATGTTTCTTTCGTGCGAAACGGCGATTTATGAGAAATGACGATAAAATTGCTGTTTTAAACTTGCAAAAACAAAGAAAAACGCTGTTTTCAACTATTCAAACTGATAAATTCATGTTACTTTCGTGCGAAACGGCGACTTATGGGAAATGACAATAATATTGCTGTTTTAAACTTGCAAAAACATAGAAAAACGCTGTTTTTAACTATTCAAACTGATAAATTCAGGTTTCTTTCGTTCGAAACGGTGGATTTTTGTGAAATCACGATAAAACTGCTGTTTTAAACTTGCAAAATCATAGAAAAACGCTGTTTTGAACTATTCAAACTGACAAATTCAGGTTTCTTTCGTGCGAAACGGCTATTTATGAGAAATAACGATAAAATTGCTGTTTTAAACTTGCAAAAACATAGAAAAACGCTGTTTTTAACTATTCAAACTGACAAATTCATGTTTCTTTCGTGCGAAACGGCGATTTATGAGAAATGACGATAAAATTGCTGTTTTAAACTTGCAAAAACATAGAAAAACGCTGTTTTCAACTATTCAAACTGATAAATTCATGTTACTTTCGTGCGAAACGGCGATTTATGAGAAATGACGATAAAATTGCTGTTTTAAACTTGCAAAAACATAGAAAAACGCTGCTTTCAACTATTCAAACTGATAAATTCATGTTACTTTCGTGCGAAACGACGATTTATGAGAAATGACGATAAAATTGCTGTTTTAAACTTGCAAAAACATAGAAAAACGCTGTTTTTAACTATTCAAACTGATAAATTCTGGTTTCTTTCGTTCGAATCGGTGGATTTTTGTGAAATCACGATAAAACTGCTGTTTTAAACTTGCAAAAACATAGAAAAACGCTGTTTTCAATTATTCAAACTGACAAATTTATGTTTCTTTCGTGCGAAACGGCGATTTATGAGAAAAGACGATAAAATTGCTGTTTTAAACTTGCAAAAACATAGAAAAACGCTGTTTTCAACTATTCAAACTGACAAATTCATGTTTCTTTCGTGCAAAACGGCAATTTATGATAAATGACTATAAAATTGCTGTTTTAAACTTGCAAAAACATAGAAAAACGCTGTATTCAACTATTCAAACTGATAAATTCATGTTTATTTCGTGCGAAACGGCGATTTATGAGAAATGACGATAAAATTGCTGTTTTAAACTTGCAAAAACATAGAAAAACGCTGTTTTTAACTATTCAAACTGACAAATACATGTTTCTTTCGTGCGAAACGGCGATTTATGAGAAATGACGATAAATATGCTGTTTTAAACTTGCAAAAACATAGAAAAACGCTGTTTTTAACTATTCAAACTGATAAATTCAGGTTTCTTTCGTTCGAAACGGTGGATTTTTGTGAAATCACAATAAAATTGCTGTTTTAAACTTGCAAAAACATAGAAAAACGCTGTTTTGAACTATTTAAACTGACAAATTCATGTTTCTTTCGTGCGAAACGGCGATTTATGAGAAATGACGATAAAATTGCTGTTTTAAACTTGCAAAAACATAGAAAACGCTGTTTTCAACTATTCAAACTGACAAATTCATGTTTCTTTCGTGCGAAACGGCGATTTTTGAGAAATGACGATAAAATTGCTGTTTTAAACTTGCAAAAACAAAGAAAAACGCTGTTTTCAACTATTCAAACTGATAAATTCATGTTACTTTCGTGCGAAACGGCGACTTATGAGAAATGAAGATAAAATTGCTGTTTTAAACTTGCAAAAACATAGAAAAACGCTGTTTTTAACTATTCAAACTGATAAATTCAGGTTTCTTTCGTTCGAAACGGCGACTTATTAGAAATGACGATAAAATTGCTGTTTTAAACTTGCAAAAACATAGAAAAACGCTGTTTTTAACTATTCAAACTAATAAATTCAGGTTTCTTTCGTTCGATACGGTGGATATTTGTGAAATCACCATAAAACTGCTGTTTTAAACTTGCAAAAACATAGAAAAATGCTGTTTTCAACTATTCAAACTGACAAATTCATATTTCTTTCGTGCGGAACGGCGATTTATGAGAAATGACGATACAATTGCTGTTTTAAACTTGCAAAAACATAGAAAAACGCTGTTTTGAACTATTCTAACTGACAAATTCATGTTTCTTTCGTGTGAAACGGCGATTTATGAGAAATGACGATAAAATTGCTTTTTTAAACTTGCAAAAACATTGAAAAACGCTGTTTTTAACTATTCAAACTGATAAATTCAGGTTTCTTTCGTTCGAAACGGTGGATTTTTGTGAAATCACGATAAAACTGCTGTTTTAAACTTGCAAAAACATAGAAAAACGCTGTTTTGAACTATTCAAACTGACAAATTCATTTTTCTTTCGTGCGAAACGGCGATTTATGAGATATGACGATAAAATTGCTGGTTTAAACTTGCAAAAACATAGAAAAACGCTGTTTTCAACTATTCAAACTGACAAATTCATGTTTCTTTCGTGCGAAACTGTGATTTATGAGAAATGACGATAAAATTGCTGTTTTAAAATTGCAAAAACATAGAAAAACGCTGTTTTCAACTATTCAAACTGATAAATTCATGTTACTTTCGTGCGAAACGGCGATTTATGAGAAATGACGATAAAATTGCTGTTTTAAACTTGCAAAAACATAGAAAAACGCTGCTTTCAACTATTCAAACTGATAAATTCATGTTACTTTCGTGCGAAACGACGATTTATGAGAAATGACGATAAAATTGCTGTTTTAAACTTGCAAAAACATAGAAAAACGCTGTTTTTAACTATTCAAACTGATAAATTCTGGTTTCTTTCGTTCGAATCGGTGGATTTTTGTGAAATCACGATAAAACTGCTGTTTTAAACTTGCAAAAACATAGAAAAACGCTGTTTTCAATTATTCAAACTGACAAATTTATGTTTCTTTCGTGCGAAACGGCGATTTATGAGAAAAGACGATAAAATTGCTGTTTTAAACTTGCAAAAACATAGAAAAACGCTGTTTTTAACTATTCAAACTGATAAATTCAGGTTTCTTTCGTTCGAAACGGCGACTTATTAGAAATGACGATAAAATTGCTGTTTTAAACTTGCAAAAACATAGAAAAACGCTGTTTTTAACTATTCAAACTAATAAATTCAGGTTTCTTTCGTTCGATACGGTGGATATTTGTGAAATCACCATAAAACTGCTGTTTTAAACTTGCAAAAACATAGAAAAATGCTGTTTTCAACTATTCAAACTGACAAATTCATATTTCTTTCGTGCGGAACGGCGATTTATGAGAAATGACGATACAATTGCTGTTTTAAACTTGCAAAAACATAGAAAAACGCTGTTTTGAACTATTCTAACTGACAAATTCATGTTTCTTTCGTGTGAAACGGCGATTTATGAGAAATGACGATAAAATTGCTTTTTTAAACTTGCAAAAACATTGAAAAACGCTGTTTTTAACTATTCAAACTGATAAATTCAGGTTTCTTTCGTTCGAAACGGTGGATTTTTGTGAAATCACGATAAAACTGCTGTTTTAAACTTGCAAAAACATAGAAAAACGCTGTTTTGAACTATTCAAACTGACAAATTCATTTTTCTTTCGTGCGAAACGGCGATTTATGAGATATGACGATAAAATTGCTGGTTTAAACTTGCAAAAACATAGAAAAACGCTGTTTTCAACTATTCAAACTGACAAATTCATGTTTCTTTCGTGCGAAACTGTGATTTATGAGAAATGACGATAAAATTGCTGTTTTAAAATTGCAAAAACATAGAAAAACGCTGTTTTCAACTATTCAAACTGATAAATTCATGTTACTTTCGTGCGAAACGGCGATTTATGAGAAATGACGATAAAATTGCTGTTTTAAACTTGCAAAAACATAGAAAAACGCTGCTTTCAACTATTCAAACTGATAAATTCATGTTACTTTCGTGCGAAACGACGATTTATGAGAAATGACGATAAAATTGCTGTTTTAAACTTGCAAAAACATAGAAAAACGCTGTTTTTAACTATTCAAACTGATAAATTCTGGTTTCTTTCGTTCGAATCGGTGGATTTTTGTGAAATCACGATAAAACTGCTGTTTTAAACTTGCAAAAACATAGAAAAACGCTGTTTTCAATTATTCAAACTGACAAATTTATGTTTCTTTCGTGCGAAACGGCGATTTATGAGAAAAGACGATAAAATTGCTGTTTTAAACTTGCAAAAACATAGAAAAACGCTGTTTTCAACTATTCAAACTGACAAATTCATGTTTCTTTCGTGCAAAACGGCGATTTATGATAAATGACTATAAAATTGCTGTTTTAAACTTGCAAAAACATAGAAAAACGCTGTATTCAACTATTCAAACTGATAAATTCATGTTTCTTTCGTGCGAAACGGCGATTTATGAGAAATGACGATAAAATTGCTGTTTTAAACTTGCAAAAACATAGAAAAACGCTGTTTTTAACTATTCAAACTGACAAATACATGTTTCTTTCGTGCGAAACGGCGATTTATGAGAAATGACGATAAAATTGCTGTTTTAAACTTGCAAAAACATAGAAAAACGCTGTTTTTAACTATTCAAACTGATAAATTCAGGTTTCTTTCGTTCGAAACGGTGGATTTTTGTGAAATTACGATAAAATTGCTGTTTTAAACTTGCAAAAACATAGAAAAACGCTGCTTTCAACTATTCAAACTGATAAATTCATGTTACTTTTGTGCGAAACGGCGATTTATGAGAAATGACGATAAAATTGCTGTTTTAAACTTGCAAAAACATAGAAAAACGCTGCTTTCAACTATTCAAACTGATAAATTCATGTTACTTTCGTGCGAAACGACGATTTATGAGAAATGACGATAAAATTGCTGTTTTAAACTTGCAAAAACATAGAAAAACGCTGTTTTTAACTATTCAACTGATAAATTCTGGTTTCTTTCGTTCGAATCGGTGGATTTTTGTGAAATCACGATAAAACTGCTGTTTTAAACTTGCAAAAACATAGAAAAACGCTGTTTTCAATTATTCAAACTGACAAATTTATGTTTCTTTCGTGCGAAACGGCGATTTATGAGAAAAGACGATAAAATTGCTGTTTTAAACTTGCAAAAACATAGAAAAACGCTGTTTTCAACTATTCAAACTGACAAATTCATGTTTCTTTCGTGCAAAACGGCGATTTATGATAAATGACTATAAAATTGCTGTTTTAAACTTGCAAAAACATAGAAAAACGCTGTATTCAACTATTCAAACTGAAAATTCATGTTTTTTTCGTGCGAAACGGCGATTTATGAGAAATGACGATAAAATTGCTGTTTTAAACTTGCAAAAACATAGAAAAACGCTGTTTTTAACTATTCAAACTGACAAATACATGTTTCTTTCGTGCGAAACGGCGATTTATGAGAAATGACGATAAAATTGCTGTTTTAAACTTGCAAAAACATAGAAAAACGCTGTTTTTAACTATTCAAACTGATAAATTCAGGTTTCTTTCGTTCGAAACGGTGGATTTTTGTGAAATTACGATAAAATTGCTGTTTTAAACTTGCAAAAACATAGAAAAACGCTGTTTTGAACTATTTAAACTGACAAATTCATGTTTCTTTCGTGCGAAACGGCGATTTATGAGAAATGACGATAAAATTGCTGTTTTAAACTTGCAAAAACATAGAAAAACGCTGTTTTCAACTATTCAAACTGACAAATTCATGTTTCTTTCGTGCGAAACGGCGATTTATGAGAAATGACGATAAAATTGCTGTTTTAAACTTGCAAAAACAAAGAAAAACGCTGTTTTCAACTATTCAAACTGATAAATTCATGTTACTTTCGTGCGAAACGGCGACTTATGAGAAATGACGATAAAATTGCTGTTTTAAACTTGCAAAAACATAGAAAAACGCTGTTTTTAACTATACAAACTGATAAATTCAGGTTTCTTTCGTTCGAAACGGTGGATATTTGTGAAATCACGATAAAACTGCTGTTTTAAACTTGCAAAAACATAGAAAAACGCTGTTTTCAACTAATCAAACTGACAAATTCATATTTCTTTCGTGCGGAACGGCGATTTATGAGAAATGACGATACAATTGCTGTTTTAAACTTGCAAAAACATAGAAAAATGCTGTTTTGAACTATTCAAACTGACAAATTCATGTTTCTTTCGTGTGAAACGGCGATTTATGAGAAATGACGATAAAATTGCTGTTTTAAACTTGCAAAAACATAGAAAAACGCTGTTTTTAATTATTCAAACTGATAAATTCAGGTTTCTTTCGTTCGAAACGGTGGATTTTTGTGAAATCACGATAAAACTTCTGTTTTAAACTTGCAAAAACATAGAAAAACGCTGTTTTGAACTATTCAAACTGACAAATTCATTTTTCTTTCGTGCGAAACAGCGATTTATGAGAAATGACGATAAAATTGCTGTTTTAAACTTGCAAAAACATAGAAAAACGCTGTTTTTAACTATTCAAACTGATAAATACAGGTTTCTTTCGTTCGAAACGGTGGATATTTGTGAAATCACGATAAAACTGCTGTTTTAAACTTGCAAAAGCATAGAAAATCGCTGTTTTGAACTATTCAAACTGACCAATTCATGTTTCTTTCGTGCGAAACGGCGATTTATGAGATATGACGATAAAAATGCTGTTTTAAACTTGCAAAAACATAGAAAAACGCTGTTTTAACTATTCAAAATGATAAATTCGTGTTACTTTCGTGCGAAACGGCGACTTATGAGAAATGACGATAAAATTGCTGTTTTAAACTTGCAAAAACATAGAAAAACGCTGTTTTTAATTATTCAAACTAATAAATTCAGGTTTCTTTCGTTCGAAACGGTGGATATTTGTGAAATCACCATAAAACTGCTGTTTTAAACTTGCAAAAACATAGAAAAACGCTGTTTTCAACTATTCAAACTGACAAATTCATATTTCTTTCGTGCGGAACGGCGATTTATGAGAAATGACGATACAATTGCTGTTTTAAACTTGCAAAAACATAGAAAAACGCTGTTTTGAACTATTCTAACTGACAAATTCATGTTTCTTTCATGTGAAACGGCGATTTATGAGAAATGACGATAAAATTGCTGTTTTAAACTTGCAAAAACATAGAAAAACGCTGTTTTTAACTATTCAAACTGATAAATTCAGGTTTCTTTCGTTCGAAACGGTGGATTTTTGTGAAATCACGATAAAACTGCTGTTTTAAACTTGCAAAAACATAAAAAAACGCTGTTTTGAACTATTCAAACTGACAAATTCATTTTTCTTTCGTGCGAAACGGCGATTTATGAGAAATGACGATTAAATTGCTGTTTTAAACTTGCAAAAACATAGAAAAACGCTGTTTTTAACTATTCAAACTGACAAATTCATGTTTCTTTCGTGCGAAACGGCGATTTATGAGAAATGACGATAAAATTGCTGTTTTAAACTTGCAAAAACATAGAAAAACGCTGTTTTCAACTATTCAAACTGATAAATTCATGTTACTTTCGTGCGAAACGGCGATTTATGAGAAATGACGATAAAATTGCTGTTTTAAACTTGCAAAAACATAGAAAAGCGCTGCTTTCATATATTCAAACTGATAAATTCATGTTACTTCCGTGCGAAACGACGATTTATGAAAAATGACGATAAAATTGCTGTTTTAAACTTGCAAAAACATAGAAAAACGCTGTTTTTAACTATTCAAACTGATAAATTCTGGTTTCTTTCGTTCGAATCGGTGGATTTTTGTGAAATCACGATAAAACTGCTGTTTTAAACTTGCAAAAACATAGAAAAACGCTGTTTTTAACTATTCAAACTGACAAATTCATGTTTCTTTCGTGCGAAACGGCGATTTATGAGAAATGACGATAAAATTGCTGTTTTAAACTTGCAAAAACATAGAAAAACGCTGTTTTCAACTATTCAAACTGACAAATTCATGTTTCTTTCGTGCGAAACGGCGATTTATGAGAAATGACGATAAAATTGCTGTTTTAAACTTGCAAAAACATAGAAAAACGCTGTTTTTAACTATTCAAACTGATAAATTCAGGTTTCTTTCGTTCGAAACGGTGGATTTCTGTGAAATCACGATAAAACTGCTGTTTTAAACTTGCAAAAACATAGAAAAACGCTGTTTTGAACTATTTAAACTGACAAATTCATGTTTCTTTCGTGCGAAACGGCGATTTATGAGAAATGACGATAAAATTGCTGTTTTAAACTTGCAAAAACATAGAAAAACGCTGTTTTCAACTATTCAAACTGACAAATTCATGTTTCTTTCGTGCGAAACGGCGATTTATGATAAATGACGATAAAATTGCTGTTTTAAACTTGCAAAAACAAAGAAAAACGCTGTTTTCAACTATTCAAACTGATAAATTCATGTTACTTTCGTGCGAAACGGCGACTTATGAGAAATGACGATAAAATTGCTGTTTTAAACTTGCAAAAACATAGAAAAACGCTGTTTTTAACTATTCAAACTGATAAATTCAGGTTTCTTTCGTTCGAAACGGTGGATATTTGTGAAATCACGATAAAACTGCTGTTTTAAACTTGCAAAAACATAGAAAAACGCTGTTTTCAACTAATCAAACTGACAAATTCATATTTCTTTCGTGCGGAACGGCGATTTATAAGAAATGATGATACAATTGCTGTTTTAAACTTGCAAAAACATAGAAAAACGCTGTTTTGAACTATTCAAACTGACAAATTCATGTTTCTTTCGTGTGAAACGGCGATTTATGAGAAATGGCGATAAAATTGCTGTTTTAAACTTGCAAAAACATAGAAAAACGCTGTTTTCAACTATTCAAACTGATAAATTCAGGTTTCTTTCGTTCGAAACGGTGGATTTTTGTGAAATCACGATAAAACTGCTGTTTTAAACTTGCAAAAACATAGAAAAACGCTGTTTTGAACTATTCAAACTGACAAATTCATTTTTCTTTCGTGCGAAACGGCGATTTATGAGAAATGACGATAAATTGCTGTTTTAAACTTGCAAAAACATAGAAAAACGATGTTTTTAACTATTCAAACTGATAAATACAGGTTTCTTTCGTTCGAAACGGTGGATATTTGTGAAATCACAATAAAACTGCTGTTTTAAACATGCAAAAACATTGAAAAACGCTGTTTTGAACTATTCAAACTGACAAATTCATGTTTTTTTCGTGCGAAACGGCGATTTATGAGAAATGACGATAAAATTTCTGTTTTAAACTTGCAAAAACATAGAAAAACGCTGTTTTCAACTATTCAAACTGACAAATTCATGTTTCTTTCGTGTGAAACGGCGATTTATGAGAAATGACGATAAAATTGCTGTTTTAAACTTGCAAAAACATAGAAAAACGCTGTTTTAAACTATTCAAACTGATAAATTCAGGTTTCTTTCGTTCGAAACGGTGGTTTTTTGAGAAATCACGATAAAACTGCTGTTTTAAACTTGCAAAAACATAGAAAAACGCTGTTTTTAACTATTCAAACTGACAAATTCATGTTTCTTTCGTGCGAAACGGCGATTTATGAGAAATGACTATAAAATTGCTGTTTTAAACTTGCAAAAACATAGAAAAACGCTGTTTTCAACTATTCAAACTGATAAATACAGGTTTCTTTCGTTCGAAACGGTAAATTTTTGTGAAATCACGATAAAACTGCTGTTTTATACTTGCAAAAACATAGAAAAACGCTGTTTTGAACTATTCAAACTGACAAATTCATGTTTCTTTCGTGCGAAACGGCGATTTATGAGAAATGACGATAAAATTGCTGTTTTAAACTTGCAAAAACATAGAAAAACGCTGTTTTCAACTATTCAAACTGACAAATTCATGTTTATTTCGTGTGAAACGGCGATTTATGAGAAATGACGATAAAATTGCTGTTTTAAACTTGCAAAAACATAGAAAAACGCTGGTTTGAACTATTCAAACTGATAAATTCAGGTTTCTTTCGTTCGAAACGGTGGATTTTTGTGAAATCACGATAAAACTGCTGTTTTAAACTTGCAAAAACATAGAAAAACGCAGTTTTCAACTATTCAAACTGATAATTTCATGTTACTTTCGTGCGAAACGGCGATTTATGAGAAATGACGATAAAATTGCTGTTTTAAACTTGCAAAAACATAGAAAAACGCTGTTTTGAACTATTCAAACTGACAAATTCATGTTTCTTTCGTGTGAAACGGCGATTTATGAGAAATGACGATGAAATTGCTGTTGTAAACTTGCAAAAACATAGAAAAACGCTGTTTTTAACTATTCAAACTGATAAATTCAGGTTTCTTTCGTTCGAAACGGTGGATTTTTGTGAAATCACGATAAAACTGCTGTTTTAAACTTGCAAAAACATAGAAAATCGATGTTTTGTACTATTCAAACTGACAAATTCATGTTTCTTTCGTGCGGAACGGCGATTTATGAGAAATGACGATAAAATTGCTGTTTTAAACTTGCAAAAACATAGAAAAACGCTGTTTTCAACTATTCAAACTGATATATTCATGTTACTTTCGTGCAAAACGGCGATTTATGAAAATTGACGATAAAATTGCTGTTTTAAACTTGCAAAAACATAGAAAAACGCTGTTTTGAACTATTCAAACTGACAAATTCATGTTTCTTTCGTGCGAAACATCGATTTATGAGAAATGACGATAAAATTGCTGTTTTAAACTTGCAAAAACATAGAAAAACGCTGTTTTTAACTATTCAAACTGATAAATACAGGTTTCTTTCGTTCGAAACGGTGGATATTTGTGAAATCACAATAAAACTGCTGTTTTAAACTTGCAAAAACATAGAAAAACGCTGTTTTGAACTATTCAAACTGACAAATTCATGTTTCTTTCGTGCGAAACATCGATTTATGAGAAATGACGATAAAATTTCTGTTTTAAACTTGCAAAAACATAGAAAAACGCTGTTTTCAACTATTCAAACTGACAAATTCATATTTCTTTCGTGTGAAACGGCGATTTATGAGAAATGACGATAAAATTGCTATTTTAAACTTGCAAAAACATAGAAAAACTCTGTTTTAAACTATTCAAACTGATAAATTCAGGTTTCTTTCGTTCGAAACGGTGGATTTTTGTGAAATCACGATAAAACTGCTGTTTTAAACTTGCAAAAACATAGAAAAATGCTGTTTTAAACTATTCAAACTGACAAATTCATGTTTCTTTCGTGCGAAACGGCGATTTATGAGAAATGACTATAAAATTGCTGTTTCAAACTTGCAAAAACATAGAAAAACGCTGTTTTCAACTATTCAAACTGATAAATACAGGTTTCTTTCGTTCGAAACGGTAAATTTTTGTGAAATCACGATAAAACTGCTGTTTTAAACTTGCAAAAACATAGAAAAACGCTGTTTTGAACTATTCAAACTGACAAATTCATGTTTCTTTCGTGCGAAACGGCGATTTATGAGAAATGACGATAAAATTGCTGTTTTAAACTTGCAAAAACATTGAAAAACGCTGTTTTGAACTATTCAAACTGACAAATTCATGTTTCTTTCGTGCGAAACGGCGATTTATGAGGAATGACGATAAAATTGCTGTTTTAAACTTGAAAAAACATAGAAAAAACGCTGTTTTGAACTATTAAAACTGACAAATTCATGTTTCTTTCGTGCGAAACGGCGATTTATGAGAAATGACGATAAAATTGCTGTTTTAAACTTGCAAAAACATAGAAAAACGCTGTTTTCAACTATTCAAACTGATAAATTCTTGTGTCTTTCGTGCGAAACGGCGATTTATGAGAAATGACGATAAAATTGCTGTTTTAATCATGCAAAAACTTAGAAAAACGCTGTTTTTTACTATTCAAACTGACAAATTCATGTTTCTTCCGTGCGAAACCGCGATTTATGAGAAATGACGATAAAATTGCTGTTTTAAACTCGCAAAAACATAGAAAAACGCTGTTTTCAACTATTTAAACTGACAAATTCATGTTTCTTCCATGCGAAACGGCGATTTATGAGAAATGACGATAAAATTGCTGTTTTAAACTTGCAAAAACATAGAAAAACGCTGTTTTCAACTATTCAAACTGACAAATTTATGTTTCTTTCGTGTGAAACGGCGATTTATGAGAAATGACGATAAAATTGCTGTTTTAAACTTGCAAAAACATTGAAAAACGCTGTTTTGAACTATTCAAACTGACAAATTCATGTTTCTTTCGTGCGAAACGGCTATTTATGAGAAATAACGATAAAATTGCTGTTTTAAACTTGCAAATACATAGAAAAACGCTGTTTTGAACTATTCAAACTGACAAATTCATTTTTCTTTCGTGCGAAACAACGATTTATAAGAAATTACGATAAAATTGTTGTTTTAAACTTGCAAAAACATAGAAAAACGCTGTTTTCAACTATTCAAACTGACAAATTCATGTTTCTTCCGTGCGAAACGGCGATTTATGAGAAATGACGATAAAATTACTGTTTTAAACTTGCAAAAACAAGAAAAACGCTGTTTTCAACTATTCAAACTGGTAAATTCATGTTTCTTTCGTGAGAAACGGCGATTTATGAGAAATGACGATAAAATTGTTGTTTTAATCTTGCAAAAACATAGAAAAACGCTGTTTTTTACTATTCAAACTGACAAATTCATGTTTCTTCCGTGCGAAACGGCGATTTATGAGAAATGACGATAAAATTGCTTTTTTAAACTCGCAAAAACATAGAAAAACGCTGTTTTCAACTATTTAAACTGACAAATTTATGTTTCTTCCGTGCGAAACGGCGATTTATGAGAAATGACGATAAAATTGCTGTTTTAAACTTGCAAAAACATAGAAAAAAGCTATTTTTAACAACTCAAACTGATAAATTCATGTTTCTTTCGTGCGAAACGGCGATTTATGAGAAATGACGATAAAATTGTTGTTCTAAACTTGCAAAAACATTGAAAAACGCTGTTTTCAACTATTCAAACTGACAAATTCATGTTTCTTTCGTGCGAAACGGCGATTTATGAGGAATGACGATAAAATTGCTGTTTTAAACTTGCAAAAACATAGAAAAACGCTGTTTTCAACTATTCAAACTGATAAATTCATGTTTCTTTCGTGCGAAACGGCGATTTATGAGAAATGACGATAAAATTGCTGTTTTAAACTTGCAAAAACATAGAAAAAAGCTATTTTTAACAACTCAAACTGATAAATTCATGTTTCTTCCGTGCGAAACCGCGATTTATGAGAAATGACGATAAAATTGCTGTTTTAAACTTGCAAAAACATAGAAAGACGCTGTTTTCAACTATTCAAACTGATAAATTCATGTTTCTTACGTTCGAAACGGTTGATTTTTTTGAAATCACGATAAAATTGCTGTTTTAAACTTGCAAAAACATAGAAAAACGCTGTTTACAACTATTCAAACTGAAAAATTCATGTTTCTTTTGTGCGAAACGGCGATTTATGAGAAATGACGATAAAATTGCTGTTTGAAACTTGCAAAAACATAGAGAAACGCTGTTTTCAACTATTCAAACTGATAAATTCATGTTTCTTTAGTGCGAAACGGCGATTTATGAGAAATGATGATAAAATTGCTGTTTTAAACCTGCAAAAACATAGAAAAAAGCTATTTTTAACAACTTAAACTGATAAATTCTTGTTTCTTTCGTGCGAAACGGCGATTTATGAGAAATGACGATAAAATTGCTGTTTTAAACTTGCAAAAACATTGAAAAACGCTGTTTTCAACTATTCAAACTGACAAATTCATGTTTCTTTCGTGCGAAACTGCGATTTATGAGGAATGACGATAAAATTGCTGTTTTAAACTTGCAAAAACATAGAAAAACGCTGTTTTCAACTATTCAAACTGATAAATTCATGTTTCTTTCGTGCGAAACGGCGATTTATGAGAAATGACGATAAAATTGCTGTTTTAAACTTGCAAAAACATAGAAAAACGCTGTTTTTAACTATTCAAACTGATAAATTCAGGTTTCTTTCGTGCGAAACGGCGATTTATGAGAAATGACGATAAAATTGCTGTTTTAAACTTGCAAAAACATAGAAAAACGCTGTTTTGAACTATTCAAACTGACAAATTCATGTTTCTTTCGTGCGAAACGGCGATTTATGAGGAATGACGATAAAATTGCTGTTTTAAACTTGAAAAAACATAGAAAAACGCTGATTTGAACTATTAAAACTGACAAATTCATGTTTCTTTCGTGCGAAACGGCGATTTATGAGAAATGACGATAAAATTTCTGTTTTAAACTTGCAAAAACATAGAAAAACGCTGTTTTCAACTATTCAAATTGATAAATTCATGTTTCTTTCGTGCGAAACGGCGATTTATGAGAAATGACGATAAAATTGCTGTTTTAATCTTGCAAAAACATAGAAAAACGCTGGTTTTTACTATTCAAACTGACAAATTCATGTTTCTTTCGTGCGAAACGGCGATTTATGAGGAATGACGATAAAATTGCTGTTTTAAACTTGAAAAAACATAGAAAAACGCTGTTTTGAACTATTAAAACTGACAAATTCATGTTTCTTTCGTGCGAAACGGCGATTTATGAGAAATGACGATAAAATTTCTGTTTTAAACTTGCAAAAACATAGAAAAACGCTGTTTCTAACTATTAAAACTGATAAATTCATGTTTCTTTCGTGCGAAACGGCGATTTATGAGAAATGACGATAAAATTGCTGTTTTAATCTTGCAAAAACATAGAAAAACGCTGTTTTTTACTATTCAAACTGACAAATTCATGTTTCTTCCGTGCGAAAACGCGATTTATGAGAAATGACGATAAAATTGCTGTTTTAAACTCGCAAAAACATAAAAAACGCTGTTTTCAACGATTTAAACTGACAAATTCATGTTTCTTCCGTGCGAAACGGCGATTTATGAGAAATGACGATAAAATTGCTGTTTTAAACTTGCAAAAACATTGAAAAACGCTGGTTTGAACTATTCAAACTGACAAATTCATGTTTCTTTCGTGCGAAACGGCGATTTATGAGAAATGACGATAAAATTGCTGTTTAAACTTGAAAAAACATAGAAAAACGATGTTTTGAACTATTCAAACTGACAAATTCATGTTACTTTCATGCGAAACGGCGATTTATGAGAAATGACGATAAAATTGCTGTTTTAAACTTGCAAAAACATAGAAAAACGCTGTTTTTAACTATTCAAACTGATAAATTCAGGTTTTTTTCGTGCGAAACGGCGATTTATGAGAAATGACGATAAAATTGCTGTTTTAAACTTGCAAATACATAGAAAAACGCTGTTTTGAACTATTCAAACTGACAAATTCATTTTTCTTTCGTGCGAAACAACGATTTATAGTAAATTACGATAAAATTGCTGTTTTAAACTTGAAAAACATAGAAAAACGCTGTTTTGAACTATTCAAACTGACAAATTCATGTTTCTTTCGTGCGAAACGGCGATTTATGAGAAATTACGATAAAATTGCTGTTTTAAACTTGCAAAAACAAGAAAAACGCTGTTTTCAACTATTCAAACTGATAAATTCATGTTTATTTAGTTCGAAACGGTGGATTTTTGTGAAATCACGATGAAACTGCTGTTTTAAACTAGCAAAACCAAGAAAACGCTGTTTTCAACCATCTAAACTGACGTATTTAAAATGCTGTTTTAAACTTGCAAAAACATAGAAAACGCTGTTTTGAACTATACAAACTGACAAATTCAGTTTTGTGGTTTGGGGTTCGAGGTTTGAGGTTTGGGGTTGAGGTTTGGGGTTTGTGGTTTGGGGTTTGCGGTTTGAGGTTTGAGGTTGGGGTTCGGTGTTTGAGGTTTGGGGTTTGGGGTCGAGGTTTGAGGTTTGGGGTTCGAGGTTTGAGGTTTGGGGTTGAGGTTTGGGGTTTGAGGTTTGGGGTTGGGGGTTCGAGTTTTGGGGTTTGGGGTTGAGGTTTGGGGTTGAGGTTTGGGGATGAGGTTTGGAGTTGAGGTATGGGTTTGAGGTTTGGGGTTGAGGTTTGGGGTTTGAGGTTAGGGATTTGGGGTTCGAAGTTTGAAGTTTGGGGTTGGGGATTCGAGTTTTGGGGTTTGGGTTTGAGGTTTAAGGTTGAGGTTTGGGGTTGAGGTTTGGGGTTGAGGTTGGGGGTTGAGGTTTTGGGTTGAGGTTTGGGGTTGAAGTTTGGGGTTTGAGGTTAGGGATTTGGGGTTCGAAGTTTGAGGTTTGGGGTTCGAGGTTTGAGGTTTGGGGTTGAGGGTTGGGGTTTGAGTTTGGGGATTAAGGTTCGGTGTTTTAGGTTTGGTGTTTGTGGTGTTTGGATTGGGTGATATGTTTCTTTCGTGCGAAACGGCGAATTATGAGATCCAAATTGCTGTTTTAAACTTGTAAAAACATAAAAAACGCTGTTTTCAGCTAATCAAACTGATGAATTTCTTTTGTTGGAAACTGCGGATTTTTGTGAAATCACGATAAAACGCTGTTTTCAACTATTCAAACTGATAAATTCATGTTTATTTAGTTCGAAATGGTGGATTTTTGTGAAATCACGATGAAACTGCTGTTTTAAACTAGCAAAACCAAGAAAACGCTGTTTTCAACAATCTAAACTGACGTATTTAAAATGCTGTTTTAAACTTGCAAAAACATAGAAAACGCTGTTTTGAACTATACAAACTGACAAATTCAGTTTTGTGGTTTGGGGTTCGAGGTTTGAGGTTTGGGGTTGAGGTTTGGGGTTTGAGGTTTGGGGTTTGCGGTTTGAGGTTTGAGGTTGGGGTTCGGTGTTTGAGGTTTGGGGTTTGGGGTCGAGGTTTGAGGTTTGGGGTTCGAGGTTTGAGGTTTGGGGTTGAGGTTTGGGGTTTGAGGTTTGGGGTTGGGGGTTCGAGTTTTGGGGTTTGGGGTTGAGGTTTGGGGTTGAGGTTTGGGGATGAGGTTTGGAGTTGAGGTATGGGTTTGAGGTTTGGGGTTGAGGTTTGGGGTTTGAGGTTAGGGATTTGGGGTTCGAAGTTTGAAGTTTGGGGTTGGGGATTCGAGTTTTGGGGTTTGGGTTTGAGGTTTAAGGTTGAGGTTTGGGGTTGAGGTTTGGGGTTGAGGTTGGGGGTTGAGGTTTTGGGTTGAGGTTTGGGGTTGAAGTTTGGGGTTTGAGGTTAGGGATTTGGGGTTCGAAGTTTGAGGTTTGGGGTTCGAGGTTTGAGGTTTGGGGTTGAGGGTTGGGGTTTGAGTTTGGGGATTAAGGTTCGGTGTTTTAGGTTTGGTGTTTGTGGTGTTTGGATTGGGTGATATGTTTCTTTCGTGCGAAACGGCGAATTATGAGATCCAAATTGCTGTTTTAAACTTGTAAAAACATAAAAAACGCTGTTTTCAGCTAATCAAACTGATGAATTTCTTTTGTTGGAAACTGCGGATTTTTGTGAAATCACGATAAAACGCTGTTTTCAACTATTCAAACTGATAAATTCATGTTTCTTTCGTGCGAAACGGCGATTTAAGAGAAATGACGATAAAATTGCTGTTTTAAACTTGCAAAAACGTAGAAAAACGCTGTTTTCAACTATTCAAACAAATAAATACATGTTTCTTTCCTTCGAAACGGTGGATTTTTGTGAAATCACGATAAAACTGCTGTTTTAAACTAGCAAAATACGCTGTTTTCAACAATCTAAACTGACGTATTTAAAATGCTGTTTTAAACTTGCAAAAACATATAAGACGCTGTTTTAAACTATCCAAACTGACAAATTCATGTTTCTTTCGTGCGAAACGGCGATTTATGAGAAATGACCATAAAATTGCAGTTTTAAACTCGCAAAAACATAGAAAAACGCTGTTTTCAACGATTTAAACTGACAAATTCATGTTTCTTCCGTGCGAAACGGCGATTTATGAGAAATGACGATAAAATTGCTGTTTTAAACTTGCAAAAACATTGAAAAACGCTGTTTTCAACTATTCAAACTGACAAATTCATGTTTCTTTCGTGCGAAACGGCGATTTATGAGGAATGACGATAAAATTGCTGTTTTAAACTTGCAAAAACATCGAAAAACGCTGTTTTCAACTATTCAAACTGATAAATTCATGTTTCTTTCGTGCCAAACGGCGATTTATGAGAAATGACGATAAAATTGCTGTTTTAAACTTGCAAAAACATAGAAAAACGCTGTTTTTAACTATTCAAACTGATAAATTCAGGTTTCTTTCGTGCGAAACGGCGATTTATGAGAAATGACGATAAAATTGCTGTTTTAAACTTGCAAAAACATAGAAAAACGCTGTTTTGAACTATTCAAACTGACAAATTCATGTTTCTTTCGTGTGTAACGGCGATTTATGAGAAATGACGATAAAATTGCTGTTTTAAACTTGCAAAAACATTGAAAAACGCTGGTTTGAACTATTCAAACTGACAAATTCATGTTTCTTTCGTACGAAACGGCGATTTATGAGAAATGACGATAAAATTGCTGTTTAAACTTGAAAAAACATAGAAAAACGATGTTTTGAACTATTCAAACTGACAAATTCATTTTTCTTTCGTGCGAAACAACGATTTATAAGAAATTACGATAAAATTGCTGTTTTAAACTTGAAAAACATAGAAAAACGTTGTTTTGAACTATTCAAACTGACAAATTCATGTTTCTTTCATGCGAAACGGCGATTTATGAGAAATGACGATAAAATTGCTGTTTTAAACTTGCAAAAACAAGAAAAACGCTGTTTTCAACTATTCAAACTGATAAATTCATGTTTATTTAGTTCGAAACGGTGGATTTTTGTGAAATCACGATGAAACTGCTGTTTTAAACTAGCAAAACCAAGAAAACGCTGTTTTCAACAATCTAAACTGACGTATTTAAAATGCTGTTTTAAACTTGCAAAAACATAGAAAACGCTGTTTTGAACTATACAAACTGACAAATTCAGTTTTGTGGTTTGGGGTTCGAGGTTTGAGGTTTGGGGTTGAGGTTTGGGGTTTGAGGTTTGGGGTTTGGGGTTCGAGTTTTTTAGTTAGGGGTTGAGGTTTGGGGTTTGAGGTTTGGGGTTTGCGGTTTGAGGTTTGGGGTTGGGGTTCGGTGTTTGAGGTTTGGGGTTTGGGGTCGAGGTTTGAGGTTTGGGGTTCGAGGTTTGAGGTTTGGGGTTGAGGTTTGGGGTTTGAGGTTTGGGGTTGGGGGTTTGAGTTTTGGGGTTTGGGGTTGAGGTTTGGGGTTGAGGTTTGGGGATGAGGTTTGGGGTTGAGGTATGGGGTTGAGGTTTGGGGTTGAGGTTTGGGGTTTGAGGTTAGGGATTTGGGGTTCGAAGTTTGAAGTTTGGTGTTGGGGATTCGAGTTTTGGGGTTTGGGGTTGAGGTTTGGGGTTGAGGTTTGGGGTTGAGGTTTGGGGTTGAGGTTTGGGGTTGAGGTTGGGGGTTGAGGTTTTGGGTTGAGGTTTGGGGTTGAAGTTTGGGGTTTGAGGTTAGGGATTTGGGGTTCGAAGTTTGAGGTTTGGGGTTCGAGGTTTGAGGTTTGGGGTTGAGGGTTAGGGTTTGAGTTTGGGGATTAAGGTTCGGTGTTTTAGGTTTGGTGTTTGTGGTGTTTGGATTGGGTGATATGTTTCTTTCGTGCGAAACGGCGAATTATGAGATTCAAATTGCTGTTTTAAACTTGTTAAACATAAAAAACGCTGTTTTCAGCTAATCAAACTGATGAATTTCTTTTGTTGGAAACTGCGGATTTTTGTGAAATCACGATAAAACTGCTTTTTTAAACTAGCAAAATACGCTGTTTTCAACAATCTAAACTGACGTATTTAAAATGCTGTTTTAAACTTGCAAAAACATAGAAGACGCTGTTTTAAACTATCCAAACTGACAAATTCATGTTTCTTTCGTGCGAAACGGCGATTTATGAGAAATGACGATAAAATTGCTGTTTTAAACTTGCAAAAACATAGAAAAACGCTGTTTTGAACTAATCAAACTAACAAATTCATGTTTCTTTCGTGTGAAACGGCGATTTATGAGAAATGACGATAAAATTGCTGTTTTAAACTTGAAAAAACATAGAAAAACGCTGTTTTGAACTAATCAAACTAACAAATTCATGTTTCTTTCGTGTGAAACGGCGATTTATGAGAAATGACGATAAAATTGCTGTTTTAAACTTGCAAAAACATAGAAAAAAGCTATTTTTAACAACTCAAACTGATAAATACATGTTTCTTTCGTGCGAAACAACGATTTATGAGAAATGACGATAAAATTGCTGTTTTAAACTTGCAAAAACATTGAAAAACGCTGTTTTCAACTATTCAAACTTACAAATTCATGTTTCTTTCGTGCGAAACGGCGATTTATGAGGAATGACGATAAAATTGCTGTTTTAAACTTGCAAAAACATAGAAAAACGCTGTTTTCAACTATTCAAACTGATAAATTCATGTTTGTTTCGTGCGAAACGGCGATTTATGGGAAATGACGATAAAATTGTTGTTTTAAACTTGCAAAAACTTAGAAAAACGCTGTTTTTAACTATTCAAACTGATAAATTCAGGTTTCTTTCGTGCGAAACGGCGATTTATGAGAAATGACGATAAAATTGCTGTTTTAAACTTGCAAATACATATAAAAACGCTGTTTTGAACTATTCAAACTGACAAATTCATTTTTCTTTCGTGCGAAACAACGATTTATAAGAAATTACGATAAAATTGCTGTTTTAAACTTGCAAAAACATAGAAAACGCTGTTTTGAACTATTCAAACTGACAAATTCAGTTTTGTGGTTTGGGGTTCGAGGTTTGAGGTTTGGGGTTGAGGTTTGGGGTTTGAGGTTTGGGGTTCGAGTTTTTTAGTTTGGGGTTGAGGTTTGGGGTTTGAGGTTTGGGGTTTGCGGTTTGAGGTTTGGGGTTGGGGTTCGGTGTTTGAGGTTTGGGGTTTGGGGTCGAGGTTTGAGGTTTGGGGTTCGAGGTTTGAGGTTTGGGGTTGAGGTTTGGGGTTTGAGGTTTGGGGTTGGGGGTTCGAGTTTTGGGGTTTGGGGTTGAGGTTTGAGGTTGAGGTTTGGGGTTGAGGTTTGGGAATGAGGTTGGGGGTTAAGGTTTTGGGTTGAGGTTTGGGGTTGAAGTTTGGGGTTTGAGGTTAGGGATTTGGGGTTCGAAGTTTGAGGTTTGGGGTTCGAATTTTGAGGTTTGGGGTTGAGGGTTGGGGTTTGAGTTTGGGGATTAAGGTTCGGTGTTTTAGGTTTGGTGTTTGTGGTGTTTGGATTGGGTGATATGTTTCTTTCGTGCGAAATGGCGAATTATGAGATTCAAATTGCTGTTTTAAACTTGTAAAAACATAAAAAACGCTGTTTTCAGCTAATCAAACTGATGAATTTCTTTTGTTGGAAACTGCGGATTTTTGTGAAATCACGATAAAACGCTGTTTTCAACTATTCAAACTGATAAATTCATGTTTCTTTCGTGCGAAACGGCGATTTAAGAGAAATGACGATAAAATTGCTGTTTTAAACTTGCAAAAACGTAGAAAAACGCTGTTTTCAACTATTCAAACAGATAAATTCATGTTTCTTTCCTTCGAAACGGTAGATTTTTGTGAAATCACGATAAAACTGCTGTTTTAAACAAGCAAAATACGCTGTTTTCAACAATCTAAACTGACGTATTTAAAATGCTGTTTTAAACTTGCAAAAACATATAAGACGCTGTTTTAAACTATCCAAACTGACAAATTCATGTTTCTTTCGTGCGAAACGGCGATTTATGAGAAATGACGATAAAATTGCTGTTTTAAACTTGCAAAAACATAGAAAAACGCTGTTTTGAACTAATCAAACTGACAAATTCATGTTTCTTTCGTGTGAAACGGCGATTTATGAGAAATGACGATAAAATTGCTGTTTTAAACTCGCAAAAACATAGAAAAACGCTGTTTTCAACTATTTAAACTGACAAATTCATGTTTCTTCCGTGCGAAACGGCGATTTATGAGAAATGACGATAAAATTGCTGTTTTAAACTTGCAAAAACATACAAAAAAGCTATTTTTAACAACTCAAACTGATAAATACATGTTTCTTTCGTGCGAAACGGCGATTTATGAGAAATGACGATAAAATTGCTGTTTAAACTTGAAAAAACATAGAAAAACGCTGTTTTGAACTATTCAAACTGACAAATTCATGTTACTTTCATGCGAAACGGCGATTTATGAGAAATGACGATAAAATTGCTGTTTTAAACTTGCAAAAACATAGAAAAACGCTGTTTTTAACAATTCAAACTGATAAATTCAGGTTTCTTTCGTGCGAAACGGCGATTTATGAGAAATGACGATAAAATTGCTGTTTTAAACTTGCAAATACATAGAAAAACGCTGTTTTGAAGTATTCAAACTGACAAATTCATTTTTCTTTCGTGCGAAACAACGATTTATAAGAAATTACGATAAAATTGCTGTTTTAAACTTGAAAAACATAGAAAAACGCTGTTTTGAACTATTCAAACTGACAAATTCATGTTTCTTTCGTGCGAAACGGCGATTTATGAGAAATGACGATAAAATTGCTGTTTTAAACTTGCAAAAACAAGAAAAGCGCTGTTTTCAACTATTCAAACTGATAAATTCATGTTTATTTAGTTCGAAACGGTGGATTTTTGTGAAATCACGATGAAACTGCTGTTTTAAACTAGCAAAACCAAGAAAACGCTGTTTTGAACTATACAAACTGACAAATTCAGTTTTGTGGTTTGGGGTTCGAGGTTTGAGGTTTGGGGTTGAGGTTTGGGGTTTGAGGTTTGGGGTTTGGGGTTCGAGTTTTTTAGTTTGGGGTTGAAGTTTGTGGTTTGAGGTTTGGGGTTTGCGGTTTGAGGTTTGGAGTTGGGGTTCAGTGTTTGAGGTTTGGGGTTTGGGGTCGAGGTTTGAGGTTTGGGGTTCGAGGTTTGAGGTTTGGGGTTGAGTTTGGGGTTTGAGGTTTGGGGTTGGGGGTTCGAGTTTTGGGGTTTGGGGTTGAGGTTTGGGGTTGAGGTTTGGGGTTGAGGTATGGGGTTGAGGTTTGGGGTTGAGGTTTGGGGTTTGAGGTTAGGGATTTGGGGTTCGAAGTTTGAAGTTTGGGGTTGGGGATTCGAGTTTTGGGGTTTGGGGTTGAGGTTTGGGGTTGAGGTTTGGGGTTGAGGTTTGGGGTTGAGGTTTGGGGTTGAGGTTGGGGGTTGAGGTTTTGGGTTGAGGTTTGGGGTTGAAGTTTGGGGTTTGAGGTTAGAGATTTGGGGTTCGAAGTTTGAGGTTTGGGGTTCGAGGTTTGAGGGTTGGGGTTTGAGTTTGGGGATTGGGGTTCGGTGTTTTAGGTTTGGTGTTTGTGGTGTTTGGATTGGGTGATATGTTTCTTTCGTGCGAAACGGCGAATTATGAGATTCAAATTGCTGTTTTAAACTTGTAAAAACATAAAAAACGCTGTTTTCAGCTAATCAAACTGATGAATTTCTTTTGTTGGAAACTGCGGATTTTTGTGAAATCACGATAAAACGCTGTTTTCAACTATTCAAACTGATAAATTCATGTTTCTTTCGTGCAAAACGGCGATTTAAGAGAAATGACGATAAAATTGCTGTTATAAACTTGCAAAAACGTAGAAAGACGCTGTTTTTAACTATTCAAACAGATAAATTCATGTTTCTTTCCTTCGAAACGGTGGATTTGTGTGAAACCACGATAAAACTGCTGTTTTAAACTAGCAAAATACGCTGTTTTCAACAATCTAAACTGACGTATTTAAAATGCTGTTTTAAACTTGCAAAAACATAGAAGACGCTGTTTTAAACTATCCAAACTTACAAATTCATGTTTCTTTCGTGCGAAACGGCGATTTATGAGAAATGACGATAAAATTGCTGTTTTAAACTTGCAAAAACATAGAAAAACGCTGTTTTGAACTAATCAAACTGACAAATTCATGTTTCTTTCGTGTGAAACGGCGATTTATGAGAAATTACGATAAAATTGCTGTTTTAAACTTGAAAAAAACATAGAAAAACGCTGTTTTGAACTATTAAAACTGATAAATTCATGTTTCTTTCGTGCGAAACGGCGATTTATGAGAAATGACGATAAAATTGCTGTTTTAAACTCGCAAAAACATAGAAAAACGCTGTTTTCAACTATTTAAACTGACAAATTCATGTTTCTTCCGTGCGAAACGGCGATTTATGAGAAATGACGATAAAATTGCTGTTTTAAACTTGCAAAAACATAGAAAAAAGCTATTTTTAACAACTCAAACTGATAAATACATGTTTCTTTCGTGCGAAACGGCGATTTATGAGAAATGACGATAAAATTGCTGTTTTAAACCTGCAAAAACATTGAAAAACGCTGTTTTCAACTATTTAAACTGACAAATTCATGTTTCTTTCGTGCGAAACGGCGATTTATGAGGAATGACGATAAAATTGCTGTTTTAAACTTGCAAAAACATAGAAAAACGCTGTTTTCAACTATTCAAACTTATAAATTCATGTTTGTTTCGTGCGAAACGGCGATTTATGGGAAATGACGATAAAATTGTTGTTTTAATCTTGCAAAAACATAGAAAAACGCTGTTTTTTACTATTCAAACTGACAAATTCATGTTTCTTCCGTGCGAAACGGCGATTTATGAGAAATGACGATAAAGATGCTGTTTTAAACTCGCAAAAACATAGAAAAACGCTGTTTTCAACTATTTAAACTTAAAAATTTATGTTTCTTCCGTGCGAAACGGCGATTTATGAGAAATGACGATAAAATTGCTGTTTTAAACTTGCAAAAACATAGAAAAACGCTGTTTTCAACTATTCAAACTGATAAATTCATGTTTCTTTCGTGCGAAATGGCGATTTATGAGAAATGACGATAAAATTGCTGTTTTAAACTTGCAAAAACATAGAAAAACGCTGTTTTGAACTATTCAAACTGACAAATTCATGTTTCTTTCTTGCGAAACGGCGATTTATGAGGAATGACAATAAAATTGCTGTTTTAAACTTGAAAAAACATAGAAAAACGCTGTTTTGAACTATTAAAACTGACAAATTCATGTGTCTTTCGTGCGAAACGGCGATTTATGAGAAATGACGATAAAATTGCTGTTTTAAACTTGCATAAACATAGAAAAACGCTGTTTTCAAATATTCAAACTGATAAATTCATGTTTCTTTCGTGCGAAACGGCGATTTATGAGAAATGACGATAAAATTGCTGTTTTAATCTTGCAAAAACATAGAAAAACGCTGTTATTTACTATTCAAACTGACAAATTCATGTTTCTTCCGTGCGACACCGCGATTTATGAGAAATGACGATAAAATTGCTGTATTAAACTCGCAAAAACATAGGAAAACGCTGTTTTCAACTATTTAAACTGACAAATTCATGTTTCTTCCGTGCGAAACGGCGATTTATGAGAAATGACGATAAAATTGCTGTTTTAAACTTGCAAAAACATAGAAAAACACTGTTTTCAACTATTCAAACTGATAAATTCATGTTTCTTTCGTGCGAAACGGCGATTTATGAGAAATGACGATAAAATTGCTGTTTTAAACTTGCAAAAACATAGATAAACGCTGTTTTTAACTATTCAAACTGATATATTCAGGTTTCTTTCGTGCGAAACGGCGATTTATGAGAAATGACGATAAAATTTCTGTTTTTAACTTGCAAAAACATAGAAAAACGCTGTTTTGAACTATTCATACTGACAAATTCATGTTTCTTTCGTGCGAAACGGCGATTTATGAGGAATGACGATAAAATTGCTGTTTTAACTTGAAAAAACATAGAAAAACGCTGTTTTGAACTATTAAAACTGACAAATTCATGTTTCTTTCGTGCGAAATGGCGATTTATGAGAAATGACGATAAAATTGCTGTTTTAAACTTGGAAAAACATAGAAAGACGCTGTTTTCAACTATTCAAACTGATAAATTCATGTTTCTTACGTTCGAAACGGTGGATTTTTTTGATATCACGATAAAATTGCTGTTTTAAACTTGCAAAAACATAGAAAAACGCTGTTTTCAACTATTCAAACTGAAAAATTCATGTTTCTTCCGAGCGAAACGGCGATTTATGAGAAATGACGATAAAATTGCTGTTTGAAACTTGCAAAAACATAGAGAAACGCTGTTTTCAACTATTCAAACTGATAAATTCATGTTTCTTAAGTGCGATACGGCGATTTATGAGAAATGATGATAAAATTGCCGTTTTAAACCTACAAAAACATAGAAAAACGCTGTTTTGAACTATTCAAACTGACAAATTCATGTTTCTTTCGTGCGAAACGGCGATTTATGAGAAATGACGATAAAATTGCTGTTTTAAACTAGCAAAAACATAGAAAAACGCTGTTTTTAACAACTCAAACTGATAAATTCATGTTTCTTTTCTGCGAAACGGCGATTTATGAGAAATGACGATAAAATTGCTGTTTTAAACTTGCAAGAACATTGAAAAAAGCTGTTTTCAACTATTCAAACTGACAAATTCATGTTTCTTTCGTGTGAAACGGCGATTTATGAGAAATGACGATAAAATTGCTGTTTTAAACTTGCAAAAACATAGAAAAACGCAGTTTTTAACTATTCAAACTGATAAATTCAGATTTCTTTCATGCGAAACGGCGATTTATGAGAAATGACGATAAAATTGCTGTTTTAAACTTGCAAAAACATAGAAAAACGCTGTTTTGAACTATTCAAACTGACAAATTCATGTTTTTTTCGTGCGAAACGGCGATTTATGAGAAATGACGATAAAATTGCTGTTTTAAACTTGCAAAAACATTGAAAAACGCTGTTTTCAACTATTCAAACTGCCAAATTCATGTTTCTTCCGTGCGAAACGGCGATTTATGAGTAATGACGATAAAATTGCTGTTTTAAACTTGCACGTTTTTGCAAGTTTAAAACAGCAATTTTATCGTCATTTCTCATAAATCGCCGTTTCACACGAAAGAAACATGAATTTGTCAAATTGAATAGTTCAAAACAGCGTTTTTCTATGTTGCTGTTTTAAACTTGCACGTTTTTGCAAGTTTAAAACAGCAATTTTATCGTCATTTCTCATAAATCGCCGTTTCACACGAAAGAAACATGAATTTGTCAGTTTGAATAGTTCAAAACAGCGTTTTTCTATGTTTTTGCAAGTTTAAAACAGCAATTTTATCGTCGTTTCTCATAAATCGCCGTTTCACACGAAAGAAACATGAATTTATCAGTTTGAATAGTTGAAAACAGCGTTTTTCTATGTTTTTGCAAGTTAAAAACAGCAATTTTATCGTCATTTCTCATAAATCGCCGTTTCACACGAAAGAAACATGAATTTGTCAGTTTGAATAGTTCAAAACAGCGTTTTTCTATGTTTTTGCAAGTATAAAACAGCAATTTTATCGTCATTTCTCATAAATCGCCGTTTCACACGAAAGAAACATGAATTTGTCAGTTTGAATAGTTCAAAACAGCGTTTTTCTATGCTTTTGCAAGTCTAAATCAGCAGTTTTATTGTGATTTCACAAAAATCCACCGTTTCGAACGAAAGAAACCTGAATTTATCAGTTTGAATAGTTCAAAACAGCGTTTTTCTATGTTTTTGCAAGTTTAAAACAGCAATTTTATCGTCATTTCTCATAAATCGCCGTTTCACACGAAAGAAACATGAATTTATCAGTTTGAATAGTTGAAAACAGCGCTTTTCTATGTTTTTGCAAGTTTAAAACAGCAATTTTATCGTCATTTCTCATAAATCGCCGTTTCACACGAAAGAAACATGAATTTGTCAGTTTGAATAGTTCAAAACAGCGTTTTTCTATGTTTTTGCAAGTTTAAAACAGCAGTTGTATCGTGATTTCACAAAAATCCACCGTTTCGAACGAAAGAAACCTGAATTTATCAGTTTGAATAGTTAAAAACAGCGTTTTTCTATGTTTTTGCAAGTTTAAAACAGCAATTTTATCGTCATTTCTCATAAATCGCCGTTTCACACGAAAGAAACATGAATTTGTCAGTTTGAGTAGTTCAAAACAGCGTTTTTCTATGTTTTTGCAAGTTTAAAACAGCAATTTTATCGTCATTTCTCATAAATCGCCGTTTCACACGAAAGAAACATGAAATGTCAGTTTGAATAGTTCAAAACAGCGTTTTTCTATGTTTTTGCAAGTTTAAAACAGCAATTTTATCGTCATTTCTCATAAATCGCCGTTTCACACGAAAGAAACATGAATTTATCAGTTTGAATAGTTGAAAACAGCGTTTTTCTATGTTTTTGCAAGTTAAAAACAGCAATTTTATCGTCATTTCTCATAAATCGCCGTTTCACACGAAAGAAACATGAATTTGTCAGTTTGAATAGTTCAAAACAGCGTTTTTCTATGTTTTTGCAAGTATAAAACAGCAATTTTATCGTCATTTCTCATAAATCGCCGTTTCACACGAAAGAAACATGAATTTGTCAGTTTGAATAGTTCAAAACAGCGTTTTTCTATGTTTTTGCAAGTTTAAAACAGCAATTTCATCGTCATTTCTCATAAATCGCCGTTTCACACGAAAGAAACATGAATTTGTCAGTTTGAATAGTTCAAAACAGCGTTTTTCTATGTTTTTGCAAGTTTAAAACAGCAGTTGTATCGTGATTTCACAAAAATCCACCGTTTCGAACGAAAGAAACCTGAATTTATCAGTTTGAATAGTTAAAAACAGCGTTTTTCTATGTTTTTGCAAGTTTAAAACAGCAATTTTATCGTCATTTCTCATAAATCGCCGTTTCACACGAAAGAAACATGAATTTATCAGTTTGAATAGTTGAAAACAGCGTTTTTCTATGTTTTTGCAAGTTAAAAACAGCAATTTTATCGTCATTTCTCATAAATCGCCGTTTCACACGAAAGAAACATGAATTTGTCAGTTTGAATAGTTCAAAACAGCGTTTTTCTATGTTTTTGCAAGTATAAAACAGCAATTTTATCGTCATTTCTCATAAATCGCCGTTTCACACGAAAGAAACATGAATTTGTCAGTTTGAATAGTTCAAAACAGCGTTTTTCTATGTTTTTGCAAGTTTAAAACAGCAATTTTATCGTCATTTCTCATAAATCGCCGTTTCACACGAAAGAAACATGAATTTGTCAGTTTGAATAGTTCAAAACAGCGTTTTTCTATGTTTTTGCAAGTTTAAAACAGCAGTTGTATCGTGATTTCACAAAAATCCACCGTTTCGAACGAAAGAAACCTGAATTTATCAGTTTGAATAGTTAAAAACAGCGTTTTTCTATGTTTTTGCAAGTTTAAAACAGCAATTTTATCGTCATTTCTCATAAATCGCCGTTTCACACGAAAGAAACATGAATTTGTCAGTTTGAATAGTTCAAAACAGCGTTTTTCTATGTTTTTGCAAGTTTAAAACAGCAATTTTATCGTCATTTCTCATAAATCGCCGTTTCACACGAAAGAAACATGAATTTATCAGTTTGAATAGTTGAAAACAGCGTTTTTCTATGTTTTTGCAAGTTAAAAACAGCAATTTTATCGTCATTTCTCATAAATCGCCGTTTCACACGAAAGAAACATGAATTTGTCAGTTTGAATAGTTCAAAACAGCGTTTTTCTATGTTTTTGCAAGTATAAAACAGCAATTTTATCGTCATTTCTCATAAATCGCCGTTTCACACGAAAGAAACATGAATTTGTCAGTTTGAATATTTCAAAACAGCGTTTTTCTATGCTTTTGCAAGTTTAAATCAGCAGTTTTATCGTGATTTCACAAAAATCCACCGTTTCGAAAGAAAGAAACCTGAATTTATCAGTTTGAATAGTTCAAAACAGCGTTTTTCTATGTTTTTGCAAGTTTAAAACAGCAATTTTATCGTCATTTCTCATAAATCGCCGTTTCACACGAAAGAAACATGAATTTATCAGTTTGAATAGTTGAAAACAGCGCTTTTCTATGTTTTTGCAAGTTTAAAACAGCAATTTTATCGTCATTTCTCATAAATCGCCGTTTCACACGAAAGAAACATGAATTTGTCAGTTTGAATAGTTCAAAACAGCGTTTTTCTATGTTTTTGCAAGTTTAAAACAGCAGTTGTATCGTGATTTCACAAAAATCCACCGTTTCGAACGAAAGAAACCTGAATTTATCAGTTTGAATAGTTAAAAACAGCGTTTTTCTATGTTTTTGCAAGTTTAAAACAGCAATTTTATCGTCATTTCTCATAAATCGCCGTTTCACACGAAAGAAACATGAATTTGTCAGTTTGAATAGTTCAAAACAGCGTTTTTCTATGTTTTTGCAAGTTTAAAACAGCAATTTTATCGTCATTTCTCATAAATCGCCGTTTCACACGAAAGAAACATGAATTTGTCAGTTTGAATAGTTAAAAACAGAGTTTTTCTATGTTTTTGCAAGTTTAAAACAGCAATTTTATCGTCATTTCTCATAAATCGCCGTTTCACACGAAAGAAACATGAATTTGTCAGTTTGAATAGTACAGAACAGCGTTTTTCTATGTTTTTGCAAGTTTAAAACAGCAATTTTATCGTCATTTCTCATAAATCGCCGTTTCACACGAAAGAAACATGAATTTATCAGTTTGAATAGTTGAAAACAGCGTTTTTCTATGTTTTTGCAAGTTAAAAACAGCAATTTTATCGTTATTTCTCATAAATCGCCGTTTCACACGAAAGAAACATGAATTTGTCAGTTTGAATAGTTCAAAACAGCGTTTATCTATGTTTTTGCAAGTTTTAAACAGCAGTTTTATCGTCATTTCTCATAAATCGCCGTTTCACACGAAACAAACATGAATTTGTCAGTTTGAATAGTTCAAAACAGCGTTTTTCTATGTTTTTGCAAGTTTAAAACAGCAGTTTTATCGTGATTTCACAAAAATCCACCGTTTCGAACGAAAGAAACCTGAATTTATCAGTTTGAATAGTTCAAAGCAGCGTTTTTCTATGTTTTTGTAAGTTTAAAACAGCAATTTTATCGTCATTTCTCATAAATCGCCGTTTCACACGAAAGAAACATGAATTTATCAGTTTGAATAGTTGAAAACAGCGCTTTTCTATGTTTTTGCAAGTTTAAAACAGCAATTTTATCGTCATTTCTCATAAATCGCCGTTTCACACGAAAGAAACATGAATTTGTCAGTTTTAATAGTTCAAAACAGCGTTTTTCTATGTTTTTGCAAGTTTAAAACAGCAGTTATATCGTGATTTCACAATAATCCACCGTTTCGAACGAAAGAAACCTGTATTTATCAGTTTGAATAGTTAAAAACAGCGTTTTTCTATGTTTTTGCAAGTTTAAAACAGCAATTTTATCGTCATTTCTCATAAATCGCCGTTTCACACGAAAGAAACATGAATTTATCAGTTTGAATAGTTGAAAACAGCGTTTTTCTATGTTTTTGCAAGTAAAAAACAGCAATTTTATCGTCATTTCTTATAAATCGTCGTTTCGCACGTTTTTGCAAGTTTAAAACAGCAATTTTATCGTCATTTCTCATAAATCACCGTTTCACACGAAAGAAACATGAATTTGTCAGTTTGAATAGTTCAAAACAGCGTTTTTCTATGTTTTTGCAAGTTTAAAACAGCAATTTTATCGTCATTTCTCATAAATCGCCGTTTCACACGAAAGAAACATGAATTTGTCAGTTTGAATAGTTCAAAACAGCGTTTTTCTATGTTTTTGCAAGTTTAAAACAGCAATTTTATCGTCATTTCTCATAAATCGCCGTTTCACACGAAAGAAACATGAATTTGTCAGTTTGAATAGTTAAAAACAGAGTTTTTCTATGTTTTTGCAAGTTTAAAACAGCAATTTTATCGTCATTTCTCATAAATCGCCGTTTCACACGAAAGAAACATGAATTTGTTAGTTTGAATAGTTCAAAACAGCGTTTTTCTATGTTTTTGCAATTTTAAAACAGCAATTTTATCGTCATTTCTCATAAATCGCCGTTTCACACGAAAGAAACATGAATTTATCAGTTTGAATAGTTGAAAACAGCGTTTTTCTATGTTTTTGCAAGTTAAAAACAGCAATTTTATCGTCATTTCTCATAAATCGCCGTTTCACACGAAAGAAACATGAATTTGTCAGTTTGAATAGTTCAAAACAGCGTTTTTCTATGTTTTTGCTAGTTTAAAACAGCAATTTTATCGTCATTTCTCATAAATCGCAGTTTCACACGAAAGAAACATGAATTTGTCAGTTTGAATAGTTCAAAACAGCGTTTTTCTGTGTTTTTGCAAGTTTAAAACAGCAATTTTATCGTCATTTCTCATAAATCGCCGTTTCACACGAAAGAAACATGAATTTATCAGTTTGAATAGTTAAAAACAGCGTTTTTCTATGTTTTTGCAAGTTTAAAACAGCAATTTTATCGTCATTTCTCATAAATCGCCGTTTCACACGAAAGAAACATGAATTTATCAGTTTGAATAGTTGAAAACAGCGTTTTTTTATGTTTTTGCAAGTTTAAAACAGCAATTTTAACGTCATTTCTCATAAATCGCCGTTTCGCACAAAAGAAACATGAATTTATCAGTTTGAATATTTAAAAACAGCGTTTTTCTATGTTTTTGCAAGTTTAAAACAGCAATTTTATAGTCATTTCTCATAAATCGCCGTTTCACACGAAAGAAACATGAATTTGTCAGTTTGAATAGTTCAAAACAGCGTTTTTCTATGTTTTTGCAAGTTTAAAACAGCAATTTTATCGTCATTTCTCATAAATCGCCGTTTCACACGAAAGAAACATGAATTTGTCAGTTTGAATAGTTCAAAACAGCGTTTTTCTATGTTTTTGTAAGTTTAAAACAGCAATTTTATCGTCATTTCTCATAAATCGCCGTTTCACACGAAAGAAACATGAATTTGTCAGTTTGAATAGTTCAAAACAGCGTTTTTCTATGTTTTTGCAAGTTAAAAACAGCAATTTTATCGTCATTTCTCATAAATCGCCGTTTCGCACGTTTTTGCAAGTTTTAAACAGCAATTTTATCGTCATTTCTCATAAATCGCCGTTTCACACGAAAGAAACATGAATTTGTCAGTTTGAATAGTTCAAAACAGCGTTTTTCTATGTTTTTGCAAGTATAAAACAGCAATTTTATCGTCATTTCTCATAAATCGCCGTTTTACACGAAAGAAACATGAATTTGTCAGTTTGAATAGTTCAAAACAGCGTTTTTCTATGCTTTTGCAAGTTTAAAACAGCAGTTTTATCGTGATTTCACAAAAATCCACCGTTTCGAACGAAAGAAACCTGAATTTATCAGTTTGAATAGTTCAAAACAGCGTTTTTCTATGTTTTTGCAAGTTTAAAACAGCAATTTTATCGTCATTTCTCATAAATCGCCGTTCACACGAAAGAAACATGAATTTATCAGTTTGAATAGTTGAAAACAGCGCTTTTCTATGTTTTTGCAAGTTTAAAACAGCAATTTTATCGTCATTTCTCATAAATCGCCGTTTCACACGAAAGAAACATGAATTTGTCAGTTTGAATAGTTCAAAACAGCGTTTTTCTATGTTTTTGCAAGTTTAAAACAGCAGTTGTATCGTGATTTCACAAAAATCCACCGTTTCGAACAAAAGAAACCTGAATTTATCAGTTTGAATAGTTAAAAACAGCGTTTTTCTATGTTTTTGCAAGTTTAAAACAGCAATTTTATCGTCATTTCTCATAAATCGCCGTTTCACACGAAAGAAACATGAATTTGTCAGTTTGAATAGTTCAAAACAGCGTTTTTCTATGTTTTTGGAAGTTTAAAACAGCAATTTTATCGTCATTTCTCATAAATCGCCGTTTCACACGAAAGAAACATGAATTTGTCAGTTTGAATAGTTCAAAACAGAGTTTTTCTATGTTTTTGCAAGTTTAAAACAGCAATTTTATCGTCATTTCTCATAAATCTCCGTTTCACACGAAAGAAACATGAATTTGTCAGTTTGAATAGTTCAAAACAGCGTTTTTCTATGTTTTTGCAAGTTTAAAACAGCTATTTTATCGTCATTTCTCATAAATCGCCGTTTCACACGAAAGAAACATGAATTTATCAGTTTGAATAGTTGAAAACAGCGTTTTTCTATGTTTTTGTAAGTTAAAAACAGCAATTTTATCGTTATTTCTCATAAATCGCCGTTTCACACGAAAGAAACATGAATTTGTCAGTTTGAATAGTTCAAAACAGCGTTTTTCTATGTTTTTGCAAGTTTAAAACAGCAGTTGTATCGTGATTTCACAAAAATCCACCGTTTCGAACGAAAGAAACCTGAATTTATCAGTTTGAATAGTTCAAAACAGCGTTTTTCTATGTTTTTGCAAGTTTAAAACAGCAATTTTATCGTCATTTCTCATAAATCGCCGTTCACACGAAAGAAACATGAATTTATCAGTTTGAATAGTTGAAAACAGCGCTTTTCTATGTTTTTGCAAGTTTAAAACAGCAATTTTATCGTCATTTCTCATAAATCGCCGTTTCACACGAAAGAAACATGAATTTGTCAGTTTGAATAGTTCAAAACAGCGTTTTTCTATGTTTTTGCAAGTTTAAAACAGCAGTTGTATCGTGATTTCACAAAAATCCACCGTTTCGAACGAAAGAAACCTGAATTTATCAGTTTGAATAGTTAAAAACAGCGTTTTTCTATGTTTTTGCAAGTTTAAAACAGCAATTTTATCGTCATTTCTCATAAATCGCCGTTTCACACGAAAGAAACATGAATTTGTCAGTTTGAATAGTTCAAAACAGCGTTTTTCTATGTTTTTGGAAGTTTAAAACAGCAATTTTATCGTCATTTCTCATAAATCGCCGTTTCACACGAAAGAAACATGAATTTGTCAGTTTGAATAGTTCAAAACAGAGTTTTTCTATGTTTTTGCAAGTTTAAAACAGCAGTTTTATCGTGATTTCACAAAAATCCACCGTTTCGAACGAAAGAAACCTGAATTTATCAGTTTGAATAGTTCAAAACAGCGTTTTTCTATGTTTTTGCAAGTTTAAAACAGCAATTTTATCGTCATTTCTCATAAATCGCCGTTTCACACGAAAGAAACATGAATTTATCAGTTTGAATAGTTCAAAACAGCGCTTTTCTATGTTTTTGCAAGTTTAAAACAGCAATTTTATCGTCATTTCTCATAAATCGCCGTGTTGTAATCTCCCTATATAATTATAAGAATTATTTATCTTTTAGTTATTTGTGAGACGTATATTCTGCTTATGTCGATGGAATGTCACGTATTCATTTCTGTTTTATTTTTATTAATGATATCACATCCTGTTGATGCCTTTAGCATCCCCTTGAGCATTCTTAGAACTGTTATTGTCTAGAGATTTTTGATGATGTATGCCCCCGTAAGAATGCTGAGTATGAATATTTGTCTCGGCTACCTAAGGCTGAGACGTGAATCGAGAAGTCAGTCTGTTACCATCAGCAGCTCAGTTAAGATCTAGAGTCTGTTACCATCCTCGACTCAATTAAGACCTAGAGTCTGCAAATCATCAGCGACTCAATTAACTAAATTATCGGCTCAAAGTTGTAATCATCTCTAAATAACTGTACAAAGTAGTGAATATTAGTTAATAAACTTATATTTAACCAAAACGATCTTTATTAGTGGGTTTGGCCCTTAAATCCTGCTCTTACCCATTCTCCGGAATTAAAAATATAATATTAAAGTTGTATTTGTTGTAGCCAATCAATCCAGGTTACAACAACATATAATTTTTGGTGGCAGCGTGTGAGATTTAATAAAGCGGATATAATAAAGTCGTGAAAACTACAGTGCCGCGTCGGAAGTGACAATAATTGTGATTGTGAAGTTTCAACCATTCGTAACTCCATAATTCAACTAAAGAACTCGCGGGTCGAGCTTAGAAAAAGCCCACCAATTACCCCGATTCTAAATACCAAAGTCAAGTGTGATCAGCTACGGAGCTAGCCGCGCACTTTTCCGTCGCGTGACAAACGCAGCGCGCAGAGTACACAGAGCCGTATTCAATCAATTTCTACAAGAGTTTCAATTTCTACGAGGGTTCCAGTCCCATTTCTACAAGGATTCCAGTCAATTTACGAGGGTTCCAGTCCCATTTCTACAAGGGTTCCAGTCCCAGTTTCTACAAGGGTTCCAGTCCCAGTTTCTACAAGGGTTCCAGTCCCAGTTTCTACAAGGGTTCCAGTCCCAATTTCTACGAGGGTTCCAGTCCCAGTTTTTACAAGGGTATCAGTCCCATTTCTACCTTCACTATGAAAGTGTAAGTGTTTTATTTTCTACGAGTGTTTTTATTCAAGTTTATGAGTAACGGAATCCAAAGTTTATTTAGTGAGTTTGAAAGTGTTATTAATAATTTTGATAATTTGTTCGTTATGGCCCATTTATCACTAGAAGCAGCCATTAGTATATTAATTGAATATAGAGGGGACGATAGTATTAAATTACAAGAATTTTTAAATTGTGCTAAAATTGCTTATGATAAAGTTGCACCCGCCGATAGACCGACCATTTTAGCAATAATAACATCAAAATTAAAAGGAAAAGCATATCAGTCAGTAAGATTTAGGGAAATTAATACATATGATAATTTAAAGAAAATATTAGAAGAGAATTTTGCAGATCGACGATCAATGAATAATTTACAATTAGAATTAAACGCATGTAGACATTTGCCAAATGAATCAATTTTAAGTTATTGTATGCGTATCGAAAAATTATTTGCTCAACTTTGTTATGTCAGTACCTCTGGTCAGGATGAGGATAAAGCTGAAACGATACAAGATTTATTACGGAAACAAACCTTAAATGTATTTATTGAAGGGTTACGCCAACCCATAAAAATGTTTGTAAAATCACAAAACCCTCATAGTTTAGAAAGAGCTTTTACATTAGCTAAAGAGGAGGAAGTAAATCTAACTTCTGATGAAAGATCAGTAAAGTATTTTGGTTATCCACAGGAAAAATCTAAATTTACCCCTAGATCCAACTCTGTCTCTGACAAAAATAAAATTAAATGTTTCACTTGTGGAGCTTTTGGCCATAAGTCGCCTAATTGTAGGAAAAATACACAACCTTCTACATCTTATTCTACTCCTACGTATAATCAATTTAGAAATTACAACCCTGGTTATAATAATTATTCCCGTAATTTCATAAAGCAAGAAAGATCATCTGTTAATGTTACTCAGTTGTTTTGCCGATATTGTAAAAAGGATGGTCATGATATACAAAATTGTCGAAGAAGAATTTATAATGAAAATAATAAACCAAATTTTAATGCGGGTCCATCAAGACTAGATCAGTCGGGAAACGAGAAAGGAAGCGCTACGGCGAACCGTGTAGCGGCTTCTCAAAATATTCCACGTTAAGCGGTTCAAAACAAAAATTTAATCAATTTAATTCTTATGTTAATTCTGTTAAAGATGACAGAAATTTAAGTACTCAAAATTTTAAAAATGAATTACAAGAATGTCCTCAAAATATTGTGAATAATCATAATAAAAATTTAAATGTTTTGATAACAAATGAAGAAAATTTAGAGAAATTAGATTATGTTACAGTACCAATTTTAAGTTTACGAAATAATTCTGGAAAATTTTTGCTTGACACAGGCTCAGATATTTCTTTAATTAAATTGAGTTCTATAAAAGATGATATTTTAATTTACCTTGATTATGCGATAAATTTAAAAGGAATTACAAATGAAGTAATAAAAACGCATGGACTTACCGTATGTGAAATAGAAAAAGAAGGTGTTAAATTTAAATATCCATTCCAAGTTGTCCCTAAGAGTTTTGCTTTAAAAAGTGAATATGACGGTATTTTGGGAAAAGATTTCTTAAGTCATTATAAAGCTAATATTTGTTACGAAGATAAAGTTTTAAGATTCACTTGTGATAACGGTGAAATCTCTCTACCATTACTTTCTCAAAATCATGAAATTATTATACCTCCACGTTCAGAAATGTTAATTCAAGCTAATACTACTTCTACTGAAGAAGGAATTTGTTACGCCCGAAATTTAGAGGAAGGGTTATTTATGTCAAACTCAATTACAAAGCCGGTTAATGGAAAATGCATAATTTCTATTATGAATATTACAGAAAATGAAAAGAAAATTAAAATCCCCTATGTTGAACTTGAAACTATATATTCTGTAAATACAGTAAATTTTGATAATAATAATGAACAAACGGAAATAAGTTTTGATGCCAAGCGAGTAGATAAAGTCTTATCCTCGATTCGTAGTGATCATTTAAATGTAGAAGAAATAATTTCGTTGCAAGAACTATGTGCAGAATATTCTGATTTATTTTATTTAGAGGGTGATAATTTAACTTGCACTGAAGAAGTTAAACACCAAATCAAAACTAAAGATGATGCTCCAATTCATGTTAAACCTTATCGCTTACCTGAAGCGCACAGATCTGAAATTCAATCTCAAATAAATAAAATGTTAGACGAAGGAATAATAACTCACAGTAAATCTCCTTGGAATGCACCTTTATTAGTTGTTCCAAAAAAATTAGACGCCTCTGGTAAACAGAAGTGGCGTATTGTAGTTGATTTTCGAAAATTAAATAATATCACTGTTGGTGATGCATTTCCACTGCCCAATATTACAGATATTTTAGATCAATTGGGAAATTCAAAATATTTTTCTACCCTTGATTTAGCATCTGGATTTTATCAAATTAAAATGGAGCCAAGTGACCAAGAAAAAACCGCGTTTTCTACCCATTTTGGTCATTTTGAATATTTAAGAATGCCTATGGGGCTTAAAAATTCCCCTTCTACTTTTCAAAGATTGATGAATGTAGTACTTAGTGGTTTACAAGGATTATCATGTTATGTTTATTTAGATGATATAGTTGTTTATTCGTCTAATTTAAAAGAGCATATTTCTAAATTACAAACAGTATTTGATAAATTAAGAGAATATAATTTAAAATTGCAACCAGTAAAATGTGAATTCTTACGAAAAGAAGTAGTCTTTTTAGGCCATATTATTACAGATCAAGGTATAAAACCAGATTCGAGTAAAATTTCAGCTGTTAAAAATTTTCCGCGTCCAAAAAATGAACGCGATATTAAATCCTTCTTAGGACTTGCTGGTTATTATCGAAGATTTATAAAAGATTTTTCTAAATTAGCCAAACCACTTACCCATTTATTAAAGAAACATGTAAATTTTACTTGGAATGATAATTGTGAGAAATCATTCGTAACTTTAAAAGAAACTTTAACAACCGCTCCCTTATTACAATATCCAGATTTTAATAAACCATTTATTTTAACCACAGACGCTAGCAATCATGCTATCGGAGCTGTTTTGTCACAAGGAGATATTGGAAAAGATTTACCTATTTCATATGCCTCTAGAACTTTAAATTCTGCTGAACAGAACTATCCTGTTATTGAAAAAGAATTCTTAGCCGCCGTTTGGGCTGTAAAACATTTTAGACCATACTTATATGGTAGGAAATTTACTATTGTAACCGATCATAACCCGTTAGTTTATATAAATAATTTAAAAGACCCAGGAGCATGCCTTATGCGATGGCGAATTAAATTAGAAGAATATGATTATTCAATAATTCACAGACAAGGAAAATCAATTCCCCATGCAGATGCTCTTTCAAGAATATATAATATTAATGCAGACCAAAGTAATAATGTTTCTTATTCAGAATTTTTAGAAGTCATTAAAAATAAAATTATTATCAATAATAATATAAAAGAATTTTATGAAGATTTGTTTAATGCACCGCCGGAGTTTGCTTTAGCTCATTGTGTGTCGAAAGATTTTGAAATGTCACAAGGTATTGCTGAAAAATTTAAAGATAAATTTAATCATGTTCAGGAATTAAAAGGTCAAAATAAAGAAATTCATGATATAGCACATTTGAAATATGAATCACGAGATATTTTATATTTAATTACTAAAGAAAATTATTTCGATAAACCAAATTATGAAGATGTGTATTTAACGTTATTAAATTTAAAATCATTTCTTATTGAGAATAAAATAAATAAGTTAGCAATTCCAAGAATAGCGTCAGGCTTAGATAGAAAAAAATGGGAAAAAATTCGTATTATGTTACGCTATATTTTTAAAAGTACCGATATCTTAATTCATGTTTATTATTATAATCCAAGCGTGGATTTATCAGAGGAGGAAAAATTACAATTAATTCGAGATTATCACGATAACCCCTTAGGAGGACACCAAGGTATATCACGTACATATAAACGTATGCGTTTGAAATATAATTGGCCAAATATGAAAGCAAATATTATAGAATATATAAATAAATGTAGTAAATGCCAGAAAAATAAATCTTCTAAATTAAAAACTATTGCTCCTATGGAAATTACTACCACGTCTTCTAAACCAATTGAAAAATGTTTTTTAGATATTGTCGGACCAATTACGGAAACAGAATCCGGTAATAAATTTATACTTACCTTTCAAGATGACTTAACTAAATTTTCAGAAGCAATTCCTATTTCAGATCATACAGCGTATACTATCGCTGATAAATTTGTTAAACATATAATTTGTCGATATGGTATTCCAAATTCAATCCTAACCGATCAAGGTTCAGATTTTATGTCAGAAGTTTTTAAAGATGTTTGTAAATTATTAAAGATTAAAAAATTAAATACCACTGCTTATCATCCTATGTCAAATGGAGCACTAGAAAGATCGCATCATACCTTGGTAGAATATTTAAAAGCATTTATAAATCAAGACCAAACAAATTGGGATGAATTTGTTCCTTTTGCTATGTTTACATATAATACCACCCCACATACCTCTACTGGTTTCACACCATTTGAATTAATTTATGGATTTCAAGCTGAAATACCCACATCGGTTAAAACTCCTCCAAATTTAAATTATACATATGATGATTATGTTCAAGATTTAAAACTAAAATTACAAATCTCTCATGAATTAGCTCGTGATAAATTAATACAGAAGAAACAAAAGTCGAAAGAAACTTATGATAAGCACGCACGAGAGATCACATTTCAAGTCGGCGATAAAGTGTTACTATATGATGAAAGTGTTCGCCGAGGTCGAAGTAAAAAATTAGATTCACGTTGGATTGGCCCATTTACAATTATTTCACAAGACTCTCCTGTCAATTTTGTTATTAAAAAACGGAATAAGAACTATAAAGTTCATTGTAATCGTTTAAAACATTTTCACGATTAATCAAGATCGGATATACATTAATGGATATAACCATTATCTATTTATATAATTTTGATTTTATTTCTTTTTTTCTCTTTTTATAAATATTACCTTACCTTTTTGAAAATATATTATTTTGTTTTAGGATATTAATCCTTATTATGCTGACTGCAGCGATTACGAAGTCTGATAATGACTTCAACATAACCTCGTTTGAATATTCCCCTGGAATTTATTTTGAAAATATTGGTGAAGTACAATTTTATAGTGATAAATGGAAAGTAATAACATATATTGATATAAATAATATGATAAGAAAATTTGATGTTATACTTAAGTATTATGATTTAACAAGAGCTAACTGTGTTATTATTAAAAATAAATTTCCTGGTATTCAACTGTGTCAACAGTTCACACGAGCAACTGAATTATTAATTTCTAATATAAAAGAAAAACAAGATACAATTTTTTCACTTATTGGTCATCAAAAACGATTTAAAAGAGGATTGATTAATGCCGTTGGTAGACTCTCAAAAGTTTTATTTGGCACTTTAGATGATGAAGATGCACATTTTTATAATGATAAAATTAAACAGTTTTCGAATAATGAAATAGAATTGAGTGAGTTTTTAAACATCAAAGCTCAATAATTAAAGATTCTCTTTCAAATTATAATATGACAATTAAAAAGATTAATTTGAATGAAAACCTTTTGAGAAATACTGTTAATCGAATGTCGGATATAATTCATAATGAAACAAGTGCAATTAATATTTTAGAAGCTAGAGAAATGCTCGATGAACGAATTTCATTATTTTCTTTTATGTTTGAACAATATCAATCTGAATTAAATGAATTAATTAATGCAATTTTATATGCAAAGAAAGGAATTATCCACCCTGTTATTTTAACACCCAAACAGTTGACCAGAGAATTAACACAGTTAAGCAGTATTATACCAGAAAATGTAAAATTTCCTATCCCTATTAATGATAATGATATTTATTTAATTTTTGATTTATTGGATATAAATGTTTTCTTTTGTGAAAGTAAATTAATTTATATAATTAACATTCCATTGGTAGAATATGATAATTTTAACTTGTATAAATTACTTCCAATGCCAGTTCATTTGGAATTAAAGAAATTTGCATTTATTCGTCCTGCTAGTAATTATATCGCTATAGATAAAGTGAAACAAAAATTTATTCAACTATCTAAATATGAATTAATGAAATGTAAAGTAATTTTGTCTTATCTTTGTGAACATGTTAATCCAGTCTATACAGCTAATTTCCAAAGTTGTGAAATTGAATTATACAAACAAGCTGATAGAATCCCTTCTAATTGTGATATGAGATTTGGTATTATAGAAGAATCAATTTGGATGAAATCAATACAGTATAATAAATGGATTTTTTCTATTCCTGAAGAAGAGAATATTTTGATAAATTGTAATAATGATAAATCAGTAGATATTAAATTAAATGGAACAGGAAGCATCACTATTAATGAAAATTGTAAAGTTTATACAAAAGATGCCCTGCTGATACCATCTAAACAAATCTCATCTAAAGTTTTCTTGGATTATTTACCACAATTTGAATTAAATCAAAATATTATTAATATGACAAATTTTTCCAATATTAATTTACCAAGAATTAATAAATTTAATAATCATTTAAATAATTTGAAAGAAGTTAGTAAAAGTCTTGATCAAATAAATAAAGATGCAAATGAACTGATTAAACATGTAAAATTAAATGATGAATTTAGTAATTATACATATGCTACCTATGGATTATTATTATTGATTGTTGTTTTTGTAATATTATATATGAGGAATTATTTAAGGAAGTTTATAACTTTATTTTGTAATGATCCATGTAAAAGAGTATATGATGGCGAGATGTCCACCAGTCAAGGTAGTATTGAATTTGCTAGACCAGGTGTCTTTGTTAGTCACGTTAATATAACAGAAGAAAATAGAGATGAGTTATCTGTTGCACATGCCGCTATCAGTAAAGAGGTTTTAGATAAGAAAGTAAAAGAAAAAACATTCTCCAAAATAAAACCCAGTTTGTAAATTGTTTCATGTTTTTTCTTTTTCTTAGGGGGAAGGTGTTGTAATCTCCCTATATAATTATAAGAATTATTTATCTTTTAGTTATTTGTGAGACGTATATTCTGCTTATGTCGATGGAATGTCACGTATTCATTTCTGTTTTATTTTTATTAATGATATCACATCCTGTTGATGCCTTACGCATCCCCTTGAGCATTCTTAGAACTGTTATTGTCTAGAGATTTTTGATGATGTATGCCCCCGTAAGAATGCTGAGTATGAATATTTGTTTTGGCTACCTAAGGCTGAGACGTGAATCGAGAAGTCAGTCTGTTACCATCAGCAGCTCAGTTAAGATCTAGAGTCTGTTACCATCCTCGACTCAATTAAGACCTAGAGTCTGCAAATCATCAGCGACTCAATTAACTAAATTATCGGCTCAAAGTTGTAATCATCTCTAAATAACTGTACAAAGTAGTGAATATTAGTTAATAAACTTATATTTAACCAACACGATCTTTATTAGTGGGTTTGGCCCTTAAATCCTGCTCTTACCCATTCTCCGGAATTAAAAATAAATATTAAAGTTGTATTTGTTGTAGCCAATCAATCCAGGTTACAACAGCCGTTTCACACAAAAGAAACATGAATTTGTCAGTTTGAATAGTTCAAAACAGCGTTTTTCTATGTTTTTGCAAGTTTAAAACAGCAGTTATATCGTGATTTCACAAAAATCCACCGTTTCGAACAAAAGAAACCTGAATTTATCAGTTTGAATAGTTAAAAACAGCGTTTTTCTATGTTTTTGCAAGTTTAAAACAGCAATTTTATCGTCATTTCTCATAAATCGCCGTTTTACACGAAAGAAACATGAATTTGTCAGTTTGAATAGTTCAAAACAGCGTTTTTCTATGTTTTTGCAAGTTTAAAACAGCAATTTTATCGTCATTTCTCATAAATCGCCGTTTCACACGAAAGAAACATGAATTTGTCAGTTTGAATAGTTAAAAACAGAGTTTTTCTATGTTTTTGCAAGTTTAAAACAGCAATTTTATCGTCATTTCTCATAAATCGCCGTTTCACACGAAAGAAACATGAATTTGTCAGTTTGAATAGTTCAAAACAGCGTTTTTCTATGATTTTGCAAGTTGAAAACAGCAATTTTATCGTCATTACTCATAAATCGCCGTTTCACACGAAAGAAACATGAATTTATCAGTTTGAATAGTTGAAAACAGCGTTTTTCTATGTTTTTGCAAGTTAAAAACAGCAATTTTATCGTCATTTCTCATAAATCGCCGTTTCACACGAAAGAAACATGAATTTGTCAGTTTGAATAGTTCAAAACAGCGTTTTTCTATGTTTTTGCAAGTTTAAAACAGCAATTTTATCGTCATTTCTCATAAATCGCCGTTTCACACGAAAGAAACATGAATTTGTCAGTTTGAATAGTTCAAAACAGCGTTTTTCTGTGTTTTTGCAAGTTTAAAACAGCAATTTTATCGTCATTTCTCATAAATCGCCGTTTCACACGAAAGAAACATGAATTTATCAGTTTGAATAGTTAAAAACAGCGTTTTTCTATGTTTTTGCAAGTTCAAAACAGCAATTTTATCGTCATTTCTCATAAATCGCCGTTTCACACGAAAGAAACATGAATTTATCAGTTTGAATAGTTGAAAACAGCGTTTTTCTATGTTTTTGCAAGTTTAAAACAGCAATTTTATCGTCATTTCTCATTAATCGCCGTTTCGAACGAAAGAAACATGAATTTATCAGTTTGAATAGTTAAAAACAGCGTTTTTCTATGTTTTTGTAAGTTTAAAACAGCAATTTTATAGTCATTTCTCATAAATCGCCGTTTCACACGAAAGAAACATCAATTTATCAGTTTGAATAGTTAAAAACAGCGTTTTTCTATGTTTTTGCAAGTTTAAAACAGCAATTTTATCGTCATTTCTCATAAATCGCCGTTTCGCACGAAAGAATCCTGAATTTATCAGTTTGAATAGTTAAAAACAGCGTTTTTCTATGTTTTTGCAAGTTTAAAACAGCAATTTTTTCGTCATTTCTCATAAATCGCCGTTTCACACAAAAGAAACATGAATTTGTCAGTTTGAATAGTTCAAAACAGCGTTTTTCTATGTTTTTGCAAGTTTAAAACAGCAATTTTATCGTCATTTCTCATAATCGCCGTTTCACACGAAAGAAACATGAATTTGTCAGTTTGAATAGTTCAAAACAGCGTTTTCCTAAGTTTTTGCAAGTTTAAAGCAGCAGTTTTATCGTGATTTCACAAAAATCCACCGTTTCGAAAGAAAGAAACCTGAATTTATCAGTTTGAATAGTTAAAAACAGAGTTTTTCTATGTTTTTGCAATTTTAAAACAGCAATTTTATCGTGATTTCACAAAAATCCACCGTTTCGAACGAAAGAAACCTAAATTTATCAGTTTGAATAGTTAAAAACAGCGTTTTTCTATGTTTTTGCAAGTTTAAAACAACAATTTTATCGTCATTTCTCATAAATCGCCGTTTCGCACGTTTTTGCAAGTTTAAAACAGCAATTTTAACGTCATTTCTCATAAATCGCCGTTTCATACGAAAGAAACATGAATTTGTCAGTTTGAATAGTTCAAAACAGCGTTTTTCTATGTTTTTGCAAGTTTAAAACAGCAGTTTTATCGTGATTTCACATAAATCCACCGTTTCGAACGAAAGAAACCTGTATTTATCAGTTTGAATAGTTAAAAACATAGTTTTTCTATGTTTTTGCAAGTTTAAAACAGCAAATTTATCGTGATTTCACAAAAATCCACCGTTTCGAACGAAAGAAACCTGAATTTATCAGTTTGAATAGTTAAAAACAGCGTTTTTCTATGTTTTTGCAAGTTTAAAACAACAATTTTATCGTCATTTCTCATAAATCGCCGTTTCGCACGTTTTTGCAAGTTTAAAACAGCAATTTTATCGTCATTTCTCATAAATCGCCGTTTCACACGAAAGAAACATGAATTTGTCAGTTTGAATAGTTCAAAACAGCGTTTTTCTGTGTTTTTGCACGTTTAAAACAGCAATTTTATCGTCATTTCTCATAAATCGCCGTTTCACACGAAAGAAACATGAATTTATCAGTTTGAATAGTTAAAAACAGCGTTTTTCTATGTTTTTGCAAGTTTAAAACAGCAATTTTATCGTCATTTCTCATAAATCGCCGTTTCGCACGAAAGAAACCTGAATTTATCAGTTTGAATAGTTAAAAACTGCGTTTTTCTATGTTTTTGCAAGTTTAAAACAGCAATTTTATCGTCATTTCTCATAAATCGCCGTTTCACACGAAAGAAACATGAGTTTGTCAGTTTGAATAGTTCAAAACAGCGTTTTTCTATGTTTTTGCAAGTTTAAAACAGCAGTTTTATCGTGATTTCACAAAAATCCACCGTTTCGAACGAAAGAAACCTGAATTTATCAGTTTGAATAGTTAAAAATGAGTTTTTCTATGTTTTTGCAAGTTTAAAAACAGCAATTTTATCGTGATTTCACAAAAATCCACCGTTTCGAACGAAAGAAACCTGAATTTATCAGTTTGAATAGTTAAAAACAGCGTTTTTCTATGTTTTTGCAAGTTTAAAACAACAATTTTATCGTCATTTCTCATAAATCGCCGTTTCACACGAAAGAAACATGAATTTGTCAGTTTGAATAGTTCAAAACAGCGTTTTTCTATGTGTTTGCAAGTATAAAACAGCAATTTTATCGTCATTTCTCATAAATCGCCGTTTCACACTAAAGAAACATGAATTTGTCAGTTTGAATAGTTCAAAACAGCGTTTTTCTATGTTTTTGCAAGTTTAAAACAGCAGTTTTATCGTGATTTCACAAAAATCCACCGTTTCGAACGAAAGAAACCTGAATTTATCAGTTTGAATAGTTAAAAACAGAGTTTTTCTATGTTTTTACAAGTTTAAAACAGCAATTTTATCGTGATATCACAAAAATCCACCGTTTCGAACGAAAGAAACCTGAATTTATCAGTTTGAATAGTTCAAAACAGCGTTTTTCTATGTTTTTGCAAGTTTAAAACAGCAATTTTATCGTCATTTCTCATAAATCGCCGTTTCACACGAAAGAAACATGAATTTATCAGTTTGAATAGTTGAAAACAGCGTTTTTCTATGTTTTTGCAAGTTTAAAACAGCAATTTTATCGTCATTTCTCATAAATCGCCGTTTCACACGAAAGAAACATGAATTTAACAGTTGGAATAGTTGAAAACAGCGTTTTTCTATGTTTTTGCAAGTTTAAAACAGCAATTTAATGTCATTTCTCATAAATCGCCGTTTCGCACGAAAGAAACATGAATTTATCAGTTTGAATAGTTAAAAACAGCGTTTTTCTATGTTTTTGCAAGTTTAAAACAGCAATTTTATCGTCATTTCTCATAAATCGCCGTTTCACACGTAAGAAACATGAATTTGTCAGTTTGAATAGTTCAAAACAGCGTTTTTCTATGTTTTTGCAAGTTTAAAACAGCAATTTTATCGTCATTTCTCATAAATCGCCGTTTCACACGAAAGAAACATGAATTTGTCAGTTTGAATAGTTCAAAACAGCGTTTTTCTATGTTTTTGCAAGTTTAAAACAGCAATTTTATCGTCATTTCTCATAAATCGCCGTTTCACACGAAAGAAACATGAATTTATCAGTTTGAATAGTTAAAAACAGCGTTTTCCTATGTTTTTGCAAGTTTAAAACAGCAATTTTATCGTCATTTCTCATAAATCGCCGTTTCGCACGAAAGAAACCTGAATTTATCAGTTTGAATAGTTAAAAACAGCGTTTTTCTATGTTTTTGCAAGTTTAAACAGCAATTTTATCGTCATTTCTCATAAATCGCCGTTTCACACGAAAGAAACATCAATTTATCAGTTTGAATAGTTGAAAACAGCGTTTTTCTATGTTTTTGCAAGTTTAAAACAGCAATTTTATCGTCATTTCTCATAAATCGCCGTTTCGCACGAAAGAAACATGAATTTATCAGTTTGAATAGTTAAAAACAGCGTTTTTCTATGTTTATGCGAGTTTAAAACAGCAATTTTATCGTCATTTCTCATTAATCGCCGTTTCACACGAAAGAAACATGAATTTGTCAGTTTGAATAGTTCAAAACAGCGATTTTCTATGTTTTTGCAAGTTTAAAACAGCAATTTTATCGTCATTTCTCATAAATCGCCGTTTCACACGAAAGAAACATGAATTTGTCAGTTTGAGTAGTTTTAAAATAGGGTTTTTCTGTGTTTTTGCAAGTTTAAAACAGCAGTTATATCGTAATTTCACAAAAATCCACCGTTTCGAAGGAAAGAAACCTGAATTTATCAGTTTGAACAGTTAAAAACAGAGTTTTTCTATGTTTTTGCAAGTATAAAACAGCAATTTTATCGTGATTTCACAAAAATCTACCGTTTTGAACGAAAGAAACCTGAATTTATCAGTTTGAATAGTTAAAAACAGCGTTTTTCTATGTTTTTGCAAGTTTAAAACAACAATTTTATCGTCATTTCTCATAAATCGCCGTTTCGCACGTTTTTGCAAGTTTAAAACAGCAATTTTATCGTCATTTCTCATAAATCGTCGTTTCACACGAAAGAAACATGAATTTATCAGTTTGAATAGTTCAAAACAGCGTTTTTCTATGTTTTTGCAAGTTTAAAACAGCAATTTTATCGTCATTTCTCAAAATCGCCGTTTCACACGAAAGAAACATGAATTTGTCAGTTTGAATAGTTCAAAACAGCGTTTTTCTATGTTTTTGCAAGTTTAAAACAGCAATTTTATCGTCATTTCTCAAAATCGCCGTTTCACACGAAAGAAACATGAATTTGTCAGTTTGAATAGTTCAAAACAGCGTTTTTCTATGTTTTTGCAAGTTTAAAACAGCAATTTTATCGTCATTTCTCATAAATCGCCGTTTCACACGAAAGAAACATGAATTTATCAGTTTGAATAGTTCAAAACAGCGTTTTTCTATGTTTTTGCAAGTTTAAAACAGCAATTTTATCGTCATTTCTCATAAATCGAAGTTTCACACGAAAGAAACATGAATTTGTCAGTTTGAGTAGTTCAAAACAGCGTTTTTCTGTGTTTTTGCAAGTTTAAAACAGCAATTTTATCGTCATTTCTCATAAATCGCCGTTTCACACGAAAGAAACATGAATTTATCAGTTTGAATAGTTAAAAACAGCGTTTTTCTATGTTTTTGCAAGTTTAAAACAGCAATTTTATCGTCATTTCTCATAAATCGCCGTTTCGCACGAAAGAAACCTGAATTTATCAGTTTGAATAGTTAAAAACTGCGTTTTTCTATGTTTTTGCAAGTTTAAAACAGCAATTTTATCGTCATTTCTCATAAATCGCTGTTTCACACGAAAGAAACATGAGTTTGTCAGTTTGAATAGTTCAAAACAGCGTTTTTCTATGTTTTTGCAAGTTTAAAACAGCAGTTTTATCGTGATTTCACAAAAATCCACCGTTTCGAACGAAAGAAACCTGAATTTATCAGTTTGAATAGTTAAAAACAGAGTTTTTCTATGTTTTTGCAAGTTTAAAACAGCAATTTTATCGTGATTTCACAAAAATCCACCGTTTCGAACGAAAGAAACCTGAATTTATTAGTTTGAATAGTTAAAAACAGCGTTTTTCTATGTTTTTGCAAGTTTAAAACAGCAATTTTATCGTCATTTCTCATAAATCGCCGTTTCACACGAAAGAAACATCAATTTATCAGTTTGAATAGTTGAAAACAGCGTTTTTCTATGTTTTTGCAAGTTTAAAACAGCAATTTTATCGTCATGTCTCATAAATCGCCGTTTCGCACGAAAGAAACATGAATTTATCAGTTTGAATAGTTAAAAACCGCGTTTTTCTATGTTTTTGCGAGTTTAAAACAGCAATTTTATCGTCATTTCTCATTAATCGCCGTTTCACACGAAAGAAACATGAATTTGTCAGTTTGAATAGTTCAAAACAGCGATTTTTTATGTTTTTGCAAGTTTAAAACAGCAATTTTATCGTCATTTCTCATAAATCGCCGTTTCACACGAAAGAAACATGAATTTGTCAGTTTGAGTAGTTCAAAACAGGGTTTTTCTGTGTTTTTGCAAGTTTAAAACAGCAGTTTTATCGTAATTTCACAAAAATCCACCGTTTCGAACGAAAGAAACCTGAATTTATCAGTTTGAACAGTTAAAAACAGAGTTTTTCTATGTTTTTGCAAGTATAAAACAGCAATTTTATCGTGATTTCACAAAAATCCACCGTTTTGAACGAAAGAAACCTGAATTTATCAGTTTGAATAGTTAAAAACAGCGTTTTTCTATGTTTTTGCAAGTTTAAAACAACAATTTTATCGTCATTTCTCATAAATCGCCGTTTCGCACGTTTTTGCAAGTTTAAAACAGCAATTTTATCGTCATTTCTCATAAATCGTCGTTTCACACGAAAGAAACATGAATTTGTCAGTTTGAATAGTTCAAAACAGTGTTTTTCTATGTTTTTGCAAGTTAAAAACAGCAATTTTATCGTCATTTCTCATAAATCGCCGTTTCACACGAAAGAAACATGAATTTGTCAGTTTGAATAGTTCAAAACAGCGTTTTTCTATGTGTTTGCAAGTATAAAACAGCAATTTTATCGTCATTTCTCATAAATCGCCGTTTCACACGAAAGAAACATGAATTTGTCAGTTTGAATAGTTCAAAACAGCGTTTTTCTATGTTTTTGCAAGTTTAAAACAGCAGTTTTATCGTGATTTCACAAAAATCCACCGTTTCGAACGAAAGAAACCTGAATTTATCAGTTATAGAATAGTTAAAAACAGAGTTTTTCTATGTTTTTGCAAGTTTAAAACAGCAATTTTATCGTGATTTCACAAAAATCCACCGTTTCGAACGAAAGAAACCTGAATTTATCAGTTTGAATAGTTGAAAACAGCGTTTTTCTATGTTTTTGCAAGTTTAAAACAGCAATTTTATCGTCATTTCCCATAAATCGCCGTTTCACACGAAAGAAACATGAATTTATTAGTTTGAATAGTTGAAAACAGCGTTTTTCTATGTTTTTGCAAGTTTAAAACAGCAATTTTATCGTCATTTTTCATAAATCGCCGTTTCACACGAAAGAAACATGAATTTATCAGTTTGAATAGTTGAAAACAGCGTTTTTCTTTGTTTTTGCAAGTTTAAAACAGCAATTTAATGTCATTTCTCATAAATCGCCGTTTCGCAAGAAAGAAACCTGAATTTATCAGTTTGATTAGTTAAAAACAGCGTTTTTCTATGTTTTTGCAAGTTTAAAACAGCAATTTTATCGTCATTTCTCATAAATCGCCGTTTCACACGAAAGAAACATGAATTTGTCAGTTTGAATAGTTCAAAACAGCGTTTTTCTGTATTTTTGCAAGTTTAAAACAGCAATTTTATCGTCATTTCTCATAAATCGCCGTTTCACACGAAAGAAACATGAATTTATCAGTTTGAATAGTTGAAAACAGCGTTTTTCTATGTTTTTGCAAGTTAAAAACAGCAATTTGAACGTCATTTCTCATAAATCGCCGTTTCACACGAAAGAAACATGAATTTGTCAGTTTGAATAGTTCAAAACAGCGTTTTTCTATGTTTTTGCAAGTTTAAAACAGCAGTTTTATCGTGATTTCACAAAAATCCACCGTTTCGAACGAAAGAAACCTGAATTTATCAGTTTGAATAGTTAAAAACAGAGTTTTTCTATGTTTTTGCAAGTTTAAAACAGCAATTTTATCGTGATTTCACAAAAATCCACCGTTTCGAACGAAAGAAACCTGAATTTATCAGTTTGAATAGTTCAAAACAGCGTTTTTCTAAGTTTTTGCAAGTTTAAAACAGCAAATTTATTGTCATTTCTCATAAATCGCCGTTTCACACGAAAGAAACATGAATTTATCAGTTTGAATAGTTGAAAACAGCGTTTTTCTATGTTTTTGCAAGTTTAAAACAGCAATTTTATCGTCATTTCTAATAAATCGCCGTTTCACACGAAAGAAACATGAATTTAACAGTTTGAATAGTTGAAAACAGCGTTTTTCTATGTTTTTGCAAGTTTAAAACAGCAATTTAATGTCATTTCTCATAAATCGCCGTTTCGCACGAAAGAAACATGAATTTATCAGTTTGAATAGTTAAAAACAGCGTTTTTCTATGTTTTTGCAAGTTTAAAACAGCAATTTTATCGTCATTTCTCATAAATCGCCGTTTCACACGTAAGAAACATAAATTTGTCAGTTTGAATAGTTCAAAACAGCGTTTTTCTATGTTTTTGCAAGTTTAAAACAGCAATTTTATCGTCATTTCTCATAAATCGCCGTTTCACACGAAAGAAACATGAATTTGTCAGTTTGAGTAGTTCAAAACAGCGTTTTTCTGTGTTTTTGCAAGTTTAAAACAGCAATTTTATCGTCATTTCTCATAAATCGCCGTTTCACACGAAAGAAACATGAATTTATCAGTTTGAATAGTTAAAAACAGCATTTTTCTATATTTTTGCAAGTTTAAAACAGCAATTTTATCGTCATTTCTCATAAATCGCCGTTTCGCACGAAAGAAACCTGAATTTATCAGTTTGAATAGTTAAAAACAGCGTTTTTCTATGTTTTTGCAAGTTTAAAACATCAATTTTATCGTCATTTCTCATAAATCGCCGTTTCACACGAAAGAAACATCAATTTATCAGTTTGAATAGTTGAAAACAGCGTTTTTCTATGTTTTTGCAAGTTTAAAACAGCAATTTTATCGTCATTTCTCATAAATCGCCGTTTCGCACGAAAAAAACATGAATTTATCAGTTTGAATAGTTAAAAACAGCGTTTTTCTATGTTTTTGCAAGTTTAAAACAGCAATTTTATCGTCATTTCTCATAAATCGCCGTTTCACACGAAAGAAACATGAATTTGTCAGTTTGAATAGTTCAAAACAGCGTTTTTCTATGTTTTTGCAAGTTTAAAACAGCAATTTTATCGTCATTTCTCATAACTCGCCGTTTCACACGAAAGAAACATGAATTTGTCAGTTTGAGTAGTTCAAAACAGGGTTTTTCTGTGTTTTTGCAAGTTTAAAACAGCAATTTTATCGTCATTTCTCATAAATCGCCGTTTCACACGAAAGAAACATGAATTTGTCAGTTTGAATAGTTCAAAACAGCGTTTTTCTATGTGTTTGCAAGTATAAAACAGCAATTTTATCGTCATTTCTCATAAATCGCCGTTTCACACGAAAGAAACATGAATTTGTCAGTTTGAATAGTTCAAAACAGCGTTTTTCTATGTTTTTGCAAGTTTAAAACAGCAGTTTTATCGTGATTTCACAAAAATCCACCGTTTCGAACGAAATAAACCTGAATTTATCAGTTATAGAATAGTTAAAAACAGAGTTTTTCTATGTTTTTGCAAGTTTAAAACAGCAATTTTATCGTGATTTCACAAAAATCCACCGTTTCGAACGAAAGAAACCTGAATTTATCAGTTTGAATAGTTCAAAACAGCGTTTTTCTATGTTTTTGCAAGTTTAAAACAGCAATTTTATCGTCATTTCCCATAAATCGCCGTTTCACACGAAAGAAACATGAATTTATTAGTTTGAATAGTTGAAAACAGCGTTTTTCTATGTTTTTGCAAGTTTAAAACAGCAATTTTATCGTCATTTTTCATAAATCGCCGTTTCACACGAAAGAAACATGAATTTATCAGTTTGAATAGTTGAAAACAGCGTTTTTCTTTGTTTTTGCAAGTTTAAAACAGCAATTTAATGTCATTTCTCATAAATCGCCGTTTCGCAAGAAAGAAACATGAATTTATCAGTTTGATTAGTTAAAAACAGCGTTTTTCTATGTTTTTGCAAGTTTAAAACAGCAATTTTATCGTCATTTCTCATAAATCGCCGTTTCACACGAAAGAAACATGAATTTGTCAGTTTTAATAGTTCAAAACAGCGTTTTTCTATGTTTTTGCAAGTTTAAAACAGCAATTTTATCGTCATTTCTCATAAATCGCCGTTTCACACGAAAGAAACATGAATTTGTCAGTTTGAATAGTTCAAAACAGCGTTTTTCTGTGTTTTTGCAAGTTTAAAACAGCAATTTTATCGTCATTTCTCATAAATCGCCGTTTCACACGAAAGAAACATGAATTTATCAGTTTGAATAGTTAAAAACAGCGTTTTCCTATGTTTTTGCAAGTTTAAAACAGCAATTTTATCGTCATTTCTCATAAATCGCCGTTTCGCACGAAAGAAACCTGAATTTATCAGTTCAAATAGTTAAAAACAGCGTTTTTCTATGTTTTTGCAAGTTTAAACAGCAATTTTATCGTCATTTCTCATAAATCGCCGTTTCACACGAAAGAAACATCAATTTATCAGTTTGAATAGTTGAAAACAGCGTTTTTCTATGTTTTTGCAAGTTTAAAACAGCAATTTTATCGTCATTTCTCATAAATCGCCGTTTCGCACGAAAGAAACATGAATTTATCAGTTTGAATAGTTAAAAACAGCGTTTTTCTATGTTTTTGCGAGTTTAAAACAGCAATTTTATCGTCATTTCTCATTAATCGCCGTTTCACACGAAAGAAACATGAATTTGTCAGTTTGAATAGTTCAAAACAGCGATTTTCTATGTTTTTGCAAGTTTAAAACAGCAATTTTATCGTCATTTCTCATAAATCGCCGTTTCACACGAAAGAAACATGAATTTGTCAGTTTGAGTAGTTCAAAACAGGGCTTTTCTGTGTTTTTGCAAGTTTAAAACAGCAGTTTTATCGTAATTTCACAAAAATCCACCGTTTCGAACGAAAGAAACCTGAATTTATCAGTTTGAACAGTTAAAAACAGAGTTTTTCTATGTTTTTGCAAGTATAAAACAGCAATTTTATCGTGATTTCACAAAAATCCACCGTTTTGAACGAAAGAAACCTGAATTTATCAGTTTGAATAGTTAAAAACAGCGTTTTTCTATGTTTTTGCAAGTTTAAAACAACAATTTTATCGTCATTTTTCATAAATCGCCGTTTCGCACGTTTTTGCAAGTTTAAAACAGCAATTTTATCGTCATTTCTCATAAATCGTCGTTTCACACGAAAGAAACATGAATTTATCAGTTTGAATAGTTCAAAACAGCGTTTTTCTATGTTTTTGCAAGTTTAAAACAGCAATTTTATCGTCATTTCTCAAAATCGCCGTTTCACACGAAAGAAACATGAATTTGTCAGTTTGAATAGTTCAAAACAGCGTTTTTCTATGTTTTTGCAAGTTTAAAACAGCAATTTATCGTCATTTCTCAAAATCGCCGTTTCACACGAAAGAAACATGAATTTGTCAGTTTAAATAGTTCAAAACAGCGTTTTTCTATGTTTTTGCAAGTTTAAAACAGCAATTTTATCGTCATTTCTCATAAATCGCCGTTTCACACGAAAGAAACATGAATTTATCAGTTTGAATAGTTCAAAACAGCGTTTTTCTATGTTTTTGCAAGTTTAAAACAGCAATTTTATCGTCATTCTCAAAATCGCTGTTTCACACGAAAGAAACATGAATTTGTCAGTTTGAATAGTTCAAAACAGCGTTTTTCTATGTTTTTGCAAGTTTAAAACAGCAATTTTATCGTCATTTCTCATAAATCGAAGTTTCACACGAAAGAAACATGAATTTGTCAGTTTGAGTAGTTCAAACAGCGTTTTTCTGTGTTTTTGCAAGTTTAAAACAGCAATTTTATCGTCATTTCTCATAAATCGCCGTTTCACACGAAAGAAACATGAATTTATCAGTTTGAATAGTTAAAAACAGCGTTTTTCTATGTTTTTGCAAGTTTAAAACAGCAATTTTATCGTCATTTCTCATAAATCGCCGTTTCGCACGAAAGAAACCTGAATTTATCAGTTTGAATAGTTAAAAACTGCGTTTTTCTATGTTTTTGCAAGTTTAAAACAGCAATTTTATCGTCATTTCTCATAATCGCCGTTTCACACGAAAGAAACATGAGTTTGTCAGTTTGAATAGTTCAAAACAGCGTTTTTCTATGTTTTTGCAAGTTTAAAACAGCAGTTTTATCGTGATTTCACAAAATCCACCGTTTCGAACGAAAGAAACCTGAATTTATCAGTTTGAATAGTTAAAAACAGAGTTTTTCTATGTTTTTGCAAGTTTAAAACAGCAATTTTATCGTGATTTCACAAAAATCCACCGTTTCGAACGAAAGAAACCTGAATTTATCAGTTTGAATAGTTAAAAACAGCGTTTTTCTATGTTTTTGCAAGTTTAAAACAGCAATTTTATCGTCATTTCTCATAAATCGCCGTTTCACACGAAAGAAACATCAATTTATCAGTTTGACTAGTTGAAAACAGCGTTTTTCTATGTTTTTGCAAGTTTAAAACAGCAATTTTATCGTCATTTCTCATAAATCGCCGTTTCGCACGAAAGAAACATGAATTTATCAGTTTGAATAGTTAAAAACAGCGTTTTTCTATGTTTTTGCGAGTTTAAAACAGCAATTTTATCGTCATTTCTCATTAATCGCCGTTTCACACGAAAGAAACATGAATTTGTCAGTTTGAATAGTTCAAAACAGCGATTTTCTATGTTTTTGCAAGTTTAAAACAGCAATTTTATCGTCATTTCTCATAAATCGCCGTTTCACACGAAAGAAACATGAATTTGTCAGTTTGAGTAGTTCAAAACAGGGTTTTTCTGTGTTTTGCAAGTTTAAAACAGCAGTTTTATCGTAATTTCACAAAAATCCACCGTTTCGAACGAAAGAAACCTGAATTTATCAGTTTGAACAGTTAAAAACAGAGTTTTTCTATGTTTTTGCAAGTATAAAACAGCAATTTTATCGTGATTTCACAAAAATCCACCGTTTTGAACGAAAGAAACCTGAATTTATCAGTTTGAATAGTTAAAAACAGCGTTTTTCTATGTTTTTGCAAGTTTAAAACAACAATTTTATCGTCATTTCTCATAAATCGCCGTTTCGCACGTTTTTGCAAGTTTAAAACAGCAATTTTATCGTCATTTCTCATAAATCGTCGTTTCACACGAAAGAAACATGAATTTGTCAGTTTGAATAGTTCAAAACAGTGTTTTTCTATGTTTTTGCAAGTTAAAAACAGCAATTTTATCGTCATTTCTCATAAATCGCCGTTTCACACGAAAGAAACATGAATTTGTCAGTTTGAATAGTTCAAAACAGCGTTTTTTCTATGTGTTTGCAAGTATAAAACAGCAATTTTATCGTCATTTCTCATAAATCGCCGTTTCACACGAAAGAAACATGAATTTGTCAGTTTGAATAGTTCAAAACAGCGTTTTTCTATGTTTTTGCAAGTTTAAAACAGCAGTTTTATCGTGATTTCACAAAAATCCACCGTTTCGAACGAAAGAAACCTGAATTTATCAGTTATAGAATAGTTAAAAACAGAGTTTTTCTATGTTTTTGCAAGTTTAAAACAGCAATTTTATCGTGATTTCACAAAAATCCACCGTTTCGAACGAAAGAAACCTGAATTTATCAGTTTGAATAGTTCAAAACAGCGTTTTTCTATGTTTTTGCAAGTTTAAAACAGCAATTTTATCGTCATTTCTCATAAATCGCCGTTTCACACGAAAGAAACATGAATTTGTCAGTTTGAGTAGTTCAAAACAGCGTTTTTCTGTGTTTTTGCAAGTTTAAAACAGCAATTTTATCGTCATTTCTCATAAATCGCCGTTTCACACGAAAGAAACATGAATTTATCAGTTTGAATAGTTAAAAACAGCATTTTTCTATATTTTTGCAAGTTTAAAACAGCAATTTTATCGTCATTTCTCATAAATCGCCGTTTCGCACGAAAGAAACCTGAATTTATCAGTTTGAATAGTTAAAAACAGCGTTTTTCTATGTTTTTGCAAGTTTAAAACATCAATTTTATCGTCATTTCTCATAAATCGCCGTTTCACACGAAAGAAACATCAATTTATCAGTTTGAATAGTTGAAAACAGCGTTTTTCTATGTTTTTGCAAGTTTAAAACAGCAATTTTATCGTCATTTCTCATAAATCGCCGTTTCGCACGAAAGAAACATGAATTTATCAGTTTGAATAGTTAAAAACAGCGTTTTTCTATGTTTTTGCAAGTTTAAAACAGCAATTTTATCGTCATTTCTCATAAATCGCCGTTTCACACGAAAGAAACATGAATTTGTCAGTTTGAGTAGTTCAAAACAGGGTTTTTCTGTGTTTTTGCAAGTTTAAAACAGCAATTTTATCGTCATTTCTCATAAATCGCCGTTTCACACGAAAGAAACATGAATTTGTCAGTTTGAATAGTTCAAAACAGCGTTTTTCTATGTGTTTGCAAGTATAAAACAGCAATTTTATCGTCATTTCTCATAAATCGCCGTTTCACACGAAAGAAACATGAGTTTGTCAGTTTGAATAGTTCAAAACAGCGTTTTTCTATGTTTTTGCAAGTTTAAAACAGCAGTTTTATCGTGATTTCACAAAAATCCACCGTTTCGAACGAAAGAAACCTGAATTTATCAGTTTGAATAGTTAAAAACAGAGTTTTTCTATGTTTTTGCAAGTTTAAAACAGCAATTTTATCGTGATTTCACAAAAATCCACCGTTTCGAACGAAAGAAACCTGAATTTATCAGTTTGAATAGTTAAAAACAGCGTTTTTCTATGTTTTTGCAAGTTTAAAACAGCAATTTTATCGTCATTTCTCATAAATCGCCGTTTCACACGAAAGAAACATCAATTTATCAGTTTGACTAGTTGAAAACAGCGTTTTTCTATGTTTTTGCAAGTTTAAAACAGCAATTTTATCGTCATTTCTCATAAATCGCCGTTTCGCACGAAAGAAACATGAATTTATCAGTTTGAATAGTTAAAAACAGCGTTTTTCTATGTTTTTGCGAGTTTAAAACAGCAATTTTATCGTCATTTCTCATTAATCGCCGTTTCACACGAAAGAAACATGAATTTGTCAGTTTGAATAGTTCAAAACAGCGATTTTCTATGTTTTTGCAAGTTTAAAACAGCAATTTTATCGTCATTTCTCATAAATCGCCGTTTCACACGAAAGAAACATGAATTTGTCAGTTTGAGTAGTTCAAAACAGGGTTTTTCTGTGTTTTTGCAAGTTTAAAACAGCAGTTTTATCGTAATTTCACAAAAATCCACCGTTTCGAACGAAAGAAACCTGAATTTATCAGTTTGAACAGTTAAAAACAGAGTTTTTCTATGTTTTTGCAAGTATAAAACAGCAATTTTATCGTGATTTCACAAAAATCCACCGTTTTGAACGAAAGAAACCTGAATTTATCAGTTTGAATAGTTAAAAACAGCGTTTTTCTATGTTTTTGCAAGTTTAAAACAACAATTTTATCGTCATTTCTCATAAATCGCCGTTTCGCACGTTTTTGCAAGTTTAAAACAGCAATTTTATCGTCATTTCTCATAAATCGTCGTTTCACACGAAAGAAACATGAATTTGTCAGTTTGAATAGTTCAAAACAGTGTTTTTCTATGTTTTTGCAAGTTAAAAACAGCAATTTTATCGTCATTTCTCATAAATCGCCGTTTCACACGAAAGAAACATGAATTTGTCAGTTTGAATAGTTCAAAACAGCGTTTTTCTATGTGTTTGCAAGTATAAAACAGCAATTTTATCGTCATTTCTCATAAATCGCCGTTTCACACGAAAGAAACATGAATTTGTCAGTTTGAATAGTTCAAAACAGCGTTTTTCTATGTTTTTGCAAGTTTAAAACAGCAGTTTTATCGTGATTTCACAAAAATCCACCGTTTCGAACGAAAGAAACCTGAATTTATCAGTTATAGAATAGTTAAAAACAGAGTTTTTCTATGTTTTTGCAAGTTTAAAACAGCAATTTTATCGTGATTTCACAAAAATCCACCGTTTCGAACGAAAGAAACCTGAATTTATCAGTTTGAATAGTTCAAAACAGCGTTTTTCTATGTTTTTGCAAGTTTAAAACAGCAATTTTATCGTCATTTCTCATAAATCGCCGTTTCACACGAAAGAAACATGAATTTGTCAGTTTGAGTAGTTCAAAACAGCGTTTTTCTGTGTTTTTGCAAGTTTAAAACAGCAATTTTATCGTCATTTCTCATAAATCGCCGTTTCACACGAAAGAAACATGAATTTATCAGTTTGAATAGTTAAAAACAGCATTTTTCTATATTTTTGCAAGTTTAAAACAGCAATTTTATCGTCATTTCTCATAAATCGCCGTTTCGCACGAAAGAAACCTGAATTTATCAGTTTGAATAGTTAAAAACAGCGTTTTTCTATGTTTTTGCAAGTTTAAAACATCAATTTTATCGTCATTTCTCATAAATCGCCGTTTCACACGAAAGAAACATCAATTTATCAGTTTGAATAGTTGAAAACAGCGTTTTTCTATGTTTTTGCAAGTTTAAAACAGCAATTTTATCGTCATTTCTCATAAATCGCCGTTTCGCACGAAAGAAACATGAATTTATCAGTTTGAATAGTTAAAAACAGCGTTTTTCTATGTTTTTGCAAGTTTAAAACAGCAATTTTATCGTCATTTCTCATAAATCGCCGTTTCACACGAAAGAAACATGAATTTGTCAGTTTGAATAGTTCAAAACAGCGTTTTTCTATGTTTTTGCAAGTTTAAAACAGCAATTTTATCGTCATTTCTCATAACTCGCCGTTTCACACGAAAGAAACATGAATTTGTCAGTTTGAGTAGTTCAAAACAGGGTTTTTCTGTGTTTTTGCAAGTTTAAAACAGCAATTTTATCGTCATTTCTCATAAATCGCCGTTTCACACGAAAGAAACATGAATTTGTCAGTTTGAATAGTTCAAAACAGCGTTTTTCTATGTGTTTGCAAGTATAAAACAGCAATTTTATCGTCATTTCTCATAAATCGCCGTTTCACACGAAAGAAACATGAATTTGTCAGTTTGAATAGTTCAAAACAGCGTTTTTCTATGTTTTTGCAAGTTTAAAACAGCAGTTTTATCGTGATTTCACAAAAATCCACCGTTTCGAACGAAATAAACCTGAATTTATCAGTTATAGAATAGTTAAAAACAGAGTTTTTCTATGTTTTTGCAAGTTTAAAACAGCAATTTTATCGTGATTTCACAAAAATCCACCGTTTCGAACGAAAGAAACCTGAATTTATCAGTTTGAATAGTTCAAAACAGCGTTTTTCTATGTTTTTGCAAGTTTAAAACAGCAATTTTATCGTCATTTCCCATAAATCGCCGTTTCACACGAAAGAAACATGAATTTATTAGTTTGAATAGTTGAAAACAGCGTTTTTCTATGTTTTTGCAAGTTTAAAACAGCAATTTTATCGTCATTTTTCATAAATCGCCGTTTCACACGAAAGAAACATGAATTTATCAGTTTGAATAGTTGAAAACAGCGTTTTTCTTTGTTTTTGCAAGTTTAAAACAGCAATTTAATGTCATTTCTCATAAATCGCCGTTTCGCAAGAAAGAAACATGAATTTATCAGTTTGATTAGTTAAAAACAGCGTTTTTCTATGTTTTTGCAAGTTTAAAACAGCAATTTTATCGTCATTTCTCATAAATCGCCGTTTCACACGAAAGAAACATGAATTTGTCAGTTTTAATAGTTCAAAACAGCGTTTTTCTATGTTTTTGCAAGTTTAAAACAGCAATTTTATCGTCATTTCTCATAAATCGCCGTTTCACACGAAAGAAACATGAATTTGTCAGTTTGAATAGTTCAAAACAGCGTTTTTCTGTGTTTTTGCAAGTTTAAAACAGCAATTTTATCGTCATTTCTCATAAATCGCCGTTTCACACGAAAGAAACATGAATTTATCAGTTTGAATAGTTAAAAACAGCGTTTTCCTATGTTTTTGCAAGTTTAAAACAGCAATTTTATCGTCATTTCTCATAAATCGCCGTTTCGCACGAAAGAAACCTGAATTTATCAGTTTGAATAGTTAAAAACAGCGTTTTTCTATGTTTTTGCAAGTTTAAACAGCAATTTTATCGTCATTTCTCATAAATCGCCGTTTCACACGAAAGAAACATCAATTTATCAGTTTGAATAGTTGAAAACAGCGTTTTTCTATGTTTTTGCAAGTTTAAAACAGCAATTTTATCGTCATTTCTCATAAATCGCCGTTTCGCACGAAAGAAACATGAATTTATCAGTTTGAATAGTTAAAAACAGCGTTTTTCTATGTTTTTGCGAGTTTAAAACAGCAATTTTATCGTCATTTCTCATTAATCGCCGTTTCACACGAAAGAAACATGAATTTGTCAGTTTGAATAGTTCAAAACAGCGATTTTCTATGTTTTTGCAAGTTTAAAACAGCAATTTTATCGTCATTTCTCATAAATCGCCGTTTCACACGAAAGAAACATGAATTTGTCAGTTTGAGTAGTTCAAAACAGGGTTTTTCTGTGTTTTTGCAAGTTTAAAACAGCAGTTTTATCGTAATTTCACAAAAATCCACCGTTTCGAACGAAAGAAACCTGAATTTATCAGTTTGAACAGTTAAAAACAGAGTTTTTCTATGTTTTTGCAAGTATAAAACAGCAATTTTATCGTGATTTCACAAAAATCCACCGTTTTGAACGAAAGAAACCTGAATTTATCAGTTTGAATAGTTAAAAACAGCGTTTTTCTATGTTTTTGCAAGTTTAAAACAACAATTTTATCGTCATTTTTCATAAATCGCCGTTTCGCACGTTTTTGCAAGTTTAAAACAGCAATTTTATCGTCATTTCTCATAAATCGTCGTTTCACACGAAAGAAACATGAATTTATCAGTTTGAATAGTTCAAAACAGCGTTTTTCTATGTTTTTGCAAGTTTAAAACAGCAATTTTATCGTCATTTCTCAAAATCGCCGTTTCACACGAAAGAAACATGAATTTGTCAGTTTGAATAGTTCAAAACAGCGTTTTTCTATGTTTTTGCAAGTTTAAAACAGCAATTTTATCGTCATTTCTCAAAATCGCCGTTTCACACGAAAGAAACATGAATTTGTCAGTTTGAATAGTTCAAAACAGCGTTTTTCTATGTTTTTGCAAGTTTAAAACAGCAATTTTATCGTCATTTCTCATAAATCGCCGTTTCACACGAAAGAAACATGAATTTATCAGTTTGAATAGTTCAAAACAGCGTTTTTCTATGTTTTTGCAAGTTTAAAACAGCAATTTTATCGTCGTTTCTCAAAATCGCCGTTTCACACGAAAGAAACATGAATTTGTCAGTTTGAATAGTTCAAAACAGCGTTTTTCTATGTTTTTGCAAGTTTAAAACAGCAATTTTATCGTCATTTCTCATAAATCGAAGTTTCACACGAAAGAAACATGAATTTGTCAGTTTGAGTAGTTCAAAACAGCGTTTTTCTGTGTTTTTGCAAGTTTAAAACAGCAATTTTATCGTCATTTCTCATAAATCGCCGTTTCACACGAAAGAAACATGAATTTATCAGTTTGAATAGTTAAAAACAGCGTTTTTCTATGTTTTTGCAAGTTTAAAACAGCAATTTTATCGTCATTTCTCATAAATCGCCGTTTCGCACGAAAGAAACCTGAATTTATCAGTTTGAATAGTTAAAAACTGCGTTTTTCTATGTTTTTGCAAGTTTAAAACAGCAATTTTATCGTCATTTCTCATAAATCGCCGTTTCACACGAAAGAAACATGAGTTTGTCAGTTTGAATAGTTCAAAACAGCGTTTTTCTATGTTTTTGCAAGTTTAAAACAGCAGTTTTATCGTGATTTCACAAAAATCCACCGTTTCGAACGAAAGAAACCTGAATTTATCAGTTTGAATAGTTAAAAACAGAGTTTTTCTATGTTTTTGCAAGTTTAAAACAGCAATTTTATCGTGATTTCACAAAAATCCACCGTTTCGAACGAAAGAAACCTGAATTTATCAGTTTGAATAGTTAAAAACAGCGTTTTTCTATGTTTTTGCAAGTTTAAAACAGCAATTTTATCGTCATTTCTCATAAATCGCCGTTTCACACGAAAGAAACATCAATTTATCAGTTTGAATAGTTGAAAACAGCGTTTTTCTATGTTTTTGCAAGTTTAAAACAGCAATTTTATCGTCATTTCTCATAAATCGCCGTTTCGCACGAAAGAAACATGAATTTATCAGTTTGAATAGTTAAAAACAGCGTTTTTCTATGTTTTTGCGAGTTTAAAACAGCAATTTTATCGTCATTTCTCATTAATCGCCGTTTCACACGAAAGAAACATGAATTTGTCAGTTTGAATAGTTCAAAACAGCGATTTTCTATGTTTTTGCAAGTTTAAAACAGCAATTTTATCGTCATTTCTCATAAATCGCCGTTTCACACGAAAGAAACATGAATTTGTCAGTTTGTGTAGTTCAAAACAGGGTTTTTCTGTGTTTTTGCAAGTTTAAAACAGCAGTTTTATCGTAATTTCACAAAAATCCACCGTTTCGAACGAAAGAAACCTGAATTTATCAGTTTGAACAGTTAAAAACAGAGTTTTTCTATGTTTTTGCAAGTATAAAACAGCAATTTTATCGTGATTTCACAAAAATCCACCGTTTTGAACGAAAGAAACCTGAATTTATCAGTTTGAATAGTTAAAAACAGCGTTTTTCTATGTTTTTGCAAGTTTAAAACAACAATTTTATCGTCATTTCTCATAAATCGCCGTTTCGCACGTTTTTGCAAGTTTAAAACAGCAATTTTATCGTCATTTCTCATAAATCGTCGTTTCACACGAAAGAAACATGAATTTGTCAGTTTGAATAGTTCAAAACAGTGTTTTTCTATGTTTTTGCAAGTTAAAAACAGCAATTTTATCGTCATTTCTCATAAATCGCCGTTTCACACGAAAGAAACATGAATTTGTCAGTTTGAATAGTTCAAAACAGCGTTTTTCTATGTGTTTGCAAGTATAAAACAGCAATTTTATCGTCATTTCTCATAAATCGCCGTTTCACACGAAAGAAACATGAATTTGTCAGTTTGAATAGTTCAAAACAGCGTTTTTCTATGTTTTTGCAAGTTTAAAACAGCAGTTTTATCGTGAATTCACAAAAATCCACCGTTTCGAACGAAAGAAACCTGAATATATCAGTTATAGAATAGTTAAAAACAGAGTTTTTCTATGTTTTTGCAAGTTTAAAACAGCAATTTTATCGTGATTTCACAAAAATCCACCGTTTCGAACGAAAGAAACCTGAATTTATCAGTTTGAATAGTTCAAAACAGCGTTTTTCTATGTTTTTGCAAGTTTAAAACAGCAATTTTATCGTCATTTCCCATAAATCGCCGTTTCACACGAAAGAAACATGAATTTATTAGTTTGAATAGTTGAAAACAGCGTTTTTCTATGTTTTTGCAAGTTTAAAACAGCAATTTTATCGTCATTTTTCATAAATCGCCGTTTCACACGAAAGAAACATGAATTTATCAGTTTGAATAGTTGAAAACAGCGTTTTTCTTTGTTTTTGCAAGTTTAAAACAGCAATTTAATGTCATTTCTCATGAATCGCCGTTTCGCAAGAAAGAAACATGAATTTATCAGTTTGATTAGTTAAAAACAGCGTTTTTCTATGTTTTTGCAAGTTTAAAACAGCAATTTTATCGTCATTTCTCATAAATCGCCGTTTCACACGAAAGAAACATGAATTTGTCAGTTTTAATAGTTCAAAACAGCGTTTTTCTATGTTTTTGCAAGTTTAAAACAGCAATTTTATCGTCATTTCTCATAAATCGCCGTTTCACACGAAAGAAACATGAATTTGTCAGTTTGAATAGTTCAAAACAGCGTTTTTCTATGTTTTTGCAAGTTTAAAACAGCAGTTTTATCGTGATTTCACAAAAATCCACCGTTTCGAACGAAAGAAACCTGAATTTATCAGTTATAGAATAGTTAAAAACAGAGTTTTTCTATGTTTTTGCAAGTTTAAAACAGCAATTTTATCGTGATTTCACAAAAATCCACCGTTTCGAACGAAAGAAACCTGAATTTATCAGTTTGAATAGTTCAAAACAGCGTTTTTCTATGTTTTTGCAAGTTTAAAACAGCAATTTTATCGTCATTTCCCATAAATCGCCGTTTCACACGAAAGAAACATGAATTTATTAGTTTGAATAGTTGAAAACAGCGTTTTTCTATGTTTTTGCAAGTTTAAAACAGCAATTTTATCGTCATTTTTCATAAATCGCCGTTTCACACGAAAGAAACATGAATTTATCAGTTTGAATAGTTGAAAACAGCGTTTTTCTTTGTTTTTGCAAGTTTAAAACAGCAATTTAATGTCATTTCTCATAAATCGCCGTTTCGCAAGAAAGAAACATGAATTTATCAGTTTGATTAGTTAAAAACAGCGTTTTTCTATGTTTTTGCAAGTTTAAAACAGCAATTTTATCGTCATTTCTCATAAATCGCCGTTTCACACGAAAGAAACATGAATTTGTCAGTTTTAATAGTTCAAAACAGCGTTTTTCTATGTTTTTGCAAGTTTAAAACAGCAATTTTATCGTCATTTCTCATAAATCGCCGTTTCACACGAAAGAAACATGAATTTGTCAGTTTGAATAGTTCAAAACAGCGTTTTTCTGTGTTTTTGCAAGTTTAAAACAGCAATTTTATCGTCATTTCTCATAAATCGCCGTTTCACACGAAAGAAACATGAATTTATCAGTTTGAATAGTTAAAAACAGCGTTTTCCTATGTTTTTGCAAGTTTAAAACAGCAATTTTATCGTCATTTCTCATAAATCGCCGTTTCGCACGAAAGAAACCTGAATTTATCAGTTTGAATAGTTAAAAACAGCGTTTTTCTATGTTTTTGCAAGTTTAAACAGCAATTTTATCGTCATTTCTCATAAATCGCCGATTCACACGAAAGAAACATCAATTTATCAGTTTGAATAGTTGAAAACAGCGTTTTTCTATGTTTTTGCAAGTTTAAAACAGCAATTTTATCGTCATTTCTCATAAATTGCCGTTTCGCACGAAAGAAACATGAATTTATCAGTTTGAATAGTTAAAAACAGCGTTTTTCTATGTTTTTGCGAGTTTAAAACAGCAATTTTATCGTCATTTCTCATTAATCGCCGTTTCACACGAAAGAAACATGAATTTGTCAGTTTGAATAGTTCAAAACAGCGATTTTCTATGTTTTTGCAAGTTTAAAACAGCAATTTTATCGTCATTTCTCATAAATCGCCGTTTCACACGAAAGAAACATGAATTTGTCAGTTTGAGTAGTTCAAAACAGGGTTTTTCTGTGTTTTTGCAAGTTTAAAACAGCAGTTTTATCGTAATTTCACAAAAATCCACCGTTTCGAACGAAAGAAACCTGAATTTATCAGTTTGAACAGTTAAAAACAGAGTTTTTCTATGTTTTTGCAAGTATAAAACAGCAATTTTATCGTGATTTCACAAAAATCCACCGTTTTGAACGAAAGAAACCTGAATTTATCAGTTTGAATAGTTAAAAACAGCGTTTTTCTATGTTTTTGCAAGTTTAAAACAACAATTTTATCGTCATTTCTCATAAATCGCCGTTTCGCACGTTTTTGCAAGTTTAAAACAGCAATTTTATCGTCATTTCTCATAAATCGTCGTTTCACACGAAAGAAACATGAATTTATCAGTTTGAATAGTTCAAAACAGCGTTTTTCTATGTTTTTGCAAGTTTAAAACAGCAATTTTATCGTCATTTCTCAAAATCGCCGTTTCACACGAAAGAAACATGAATTTGTCAGTTTGAATAGTTCAAAACAGCGTTTTTCTATGTTTTTGCAAGTTAAAAACAGCAATTTTATCGTCATTTCTCAAAATCGCCGTTTCACACGAAAGAAACATGAATTTGTCAGTTTGAATAGTTCAAAACAGCGTTTTTCTATGTTTTTGCAAGTTTAAAACAGCAATTTTATCGTCATTTCTCATAAATCGCCGTTTCACACGAAAGAAACATGAATTTATCAGTTTGAATAGTTCAAAACAGCGTTTTTCTATGTTTTTGCAAGTTTAAAACAGCAATTTTATCGTCATTTCTCAAAATCGCCGTTTCACACGAAAGAAACATGAATTTGTCAGTTTGAATAGTTCAAAACAGCGTTTTTCTATGTTTTTGCAAGTTTAAAACAGCAATTTTATCGTCATTTCTCATAAATCGAAGTTTCACACGAAAGAAACATGAATTTGTCAGTTTGAGTAGTTCAAAACAGCGTTTTTCTGTGTTTTTGCAAGTTTAAAACAGCAATTTTATCGTCATTTCTCATAAATCGCCGTTTCACACGAAAGAAACATGAATTTATCAGTTTGAATAGTTAAAAACAGCGTTTTTCTATGTTTTTGCAAGTTTAAAACAGCAATTTTATCGTCATTTCTCATAAATCGCCGTTTCGCACGAAAGAAACCTGAATTTATCAGTTTGAATAGTTAAAAACTGCGTTTTTCTATGTTTTTGCAAGTTTAAAACAGCAATTTTATCGTCATTTCTCATAAATCGCCGTTTCACACGAAAGAAACATGAGTTTGTCAGTTTGAATAGTTCAAAACAGCGTTTTTCTATGTTTTTGCAAGTTTAAAACAGCAGTTTTATCGTGATTTCACAAAAATCCACCGTTTCGAACGAAAGAAACCTGAATTTATCAGTTTGAATAGTTAAAAACAGAGTTTTTCTATGTTTTTGCAAGTTTAAAACAGCAATTTTATCGTGATTTCACAAAAATCCACCGTTTCGAACGAAAGAAACCTGAATTTATCAGTTTGAATAGTTAAAAACAGCGTTTTTCTATATTTTTGCAAGTTTAAAACAGCAATTTTATCGTCATTTCTCATAAATCGCCGTTTCACACGAAAGAAACATCAATTTATCAGTTTGAATAGTTGAAAACAGCGTTTTTCTATGTTTTTGCAAGTTTAAAACTGCAATTTTATCGTCATTTCTCATAAATCGCCGTTTCGCACGAAAGAAACATGAATTTATCAGTTTGAATAGTTAAAAACAGCGTTTTTCTATGTTTTTGCGAGTTTAAAACAGCAATTTTATCGTCATTTCTCATTAATCGCCGTTTCACACGAAGGAAACATGAATTTGTCAGTTTGAATAGTTCAAAACAGCGATTTTCTATGTTTTTGCAAGTTTAAAACAGCAATTTTATCGTCATTTCTCATAAATCGCCGTTTCACACGAAAGAAACATGAATTTGTCAGTTTGAGTAGTTCAAAACAGGGTTTTTCTGTGTTTTTGCAAGTTTAAAACAGCAGTTTTATCGTAATTTCACAAAAATCCACCGTTTCGAACGAAAGAAACCTGAATTTATCAGTTTGAACAGTTAAAAACAGAGTTTTTCTATGTTTTTGCAAGTATAAAACAGCAATTTTATCGTGATTTCACAAAAATCCACCGTTTTGAACGAAAGAACCTGAATTTATCAGTTTGAATAGTTAAAAACAGCGTTTTTCTATGTTTTTGCAAGTTTAAAACAACAATTTTATCGTCATTTCTCATAAATCGCCGTTTCGCACGTTTTTGCAAGTTTAAAACAGCAATTTTATCGTCATTTCTCATAAATCGTCGTTTCACACGAAAGAAACATGAATTTGTCAGTTTGAATAGTTCAAAACAGTGTTTTTCTATGTTTTTGCAAGTTAAAAACAGCAATTTTATCGTCATTTCTCATAAATCGCCGTTTCACACGAAAAAAACATGAATTTGTCAGTTTGAATAGTTCAAAACAGCGTTTTTCTATGTGTTTGCAAGTATAAAACAGCAATTTTATCGTCATTTCTCATAAATCGCCGTTTCACACGAAAGAAACATGAATTTGTCAGTTTGAATAGTTCAAAACAGCGTTTTTCTATGTTTTTGCAAGTTTAAAACAGCAGTTTTATCGTGATTTCACAAAAATCCACCGTTTCGAACGAAAGAAACCTGAATTTATCAGTTATAGAATAGTTAAAAACAGAGTTTTTCTATGTTTTTGCAAGTTTAAAACAGCAATTTTATCGTGATTTCACAAAAATCCACCGTTTCGAACGAAAGAAACCTGAATTTATCAGTTTGAATAGTTCAAAACAGCGTTTTTCTATGTTTTTGCAAGTTTAAAACAGCAGTTTTATCGTCATTTCCCATAAATCGCCGTTTCACACGAAAGAAACATGAATTTATTAGTTTGAATAGTTGAAAACAGCGTTTTTCTATGTTTTTGCAAGTTTAAAACAGCAATTTTATCGTCATTTTTCATAAATCGCCGTTTCACACGAAAGAAACATGAATTTATCAGTTTGAATAGTTGAAAACAGCGTTTTTCTTTGTTTTTGCAAGTTTAAAACAGCAATTTAATGTCATTTCTCATAAATCGCCGTTTCGCAAGAAAGAAACATGAATTTATCAGTTTGATTAGTTAAAAACAGCGTTTTTCTATGTTTTTGCAAGTTTAAAACAGCAATTTTATCGTCATTTCTCATAAATCGCCGTTTCACACGAAAGAAACATGAATTTGTCAGTTTTAATAGTTCAAAACAGCGTTTTTCTATGTTTTTGCAAGTTTAAAACAGCAATTTTATCGTCATTTCTCATAAATCGCCGTTTCACACGAAAGAAACATGAATTTGTCAGTTTGAATAGTTCAAAACAGCGTTTTTCTGTATTTTTGCAAATTTAAAACAGCAATTTTATCGTCATTTCTCATAAATCGCCGTTTCACACGAAAGAAACATGAATTTATCAGTTTGAATAGTTGAAAACAGCGTTTTTCTATGTTTTTGCAAGTTAAAAACAGCAATTTGATCGTCATTTCTCATAAATCGCCGTTTCACACGAAAGAAACATGAATTTGTCAGTTTGAATAGTTCAAAACAGCGTTTTTCTATGTTTTTGCAAGTTTAAAACAGCAGTTTTATCGTGATTTCACAAAAATCCACCGTTTCGAACGAAAGAAACCTGAATTTATCAGTTTGAATAGTTAAAAACAGAGTTTTTCTATGTTTTTGCAAGTTTAAAACAGTAATTTTATCGTGATTTCACAAAAATCCACCGTTTCGAACGAAAGAAACCTGAATTTATCAGTTTGAATAGTTCAAAACAGCGTTTTTCTAAGTTTTTGCAAGTTTAAAACAGCAATTTTATAGTCATTTCTCATAAATCGCCGTTTCACACGAAAGAAACATGAATTTATCAGTTTGAATAGTTGAAAACAGCGTTTTTCTATGTTTTTGCAAGTTTAAAACAGCAATTTTATCGTCATTTCTAATAAATCGCCGTTTCACACGAAAGAAACATGAATTAAACAGTTTGAATTGTTGAAAACAGCGTTTTTCTATGTTTTTGCAAGTTTTAAACAGCAATTTAATGTCATTTCTCATAAATCGCCGTTTCGCACGAAAGAAACATGAATTTATCAGTTTGAATAGTTAAAAACAGCGTTTTTCTATGTTTTTGCAAGTTTAAAACAGCAATTTTATCGTCATTTCTCATAAATCGCCGTTTCACACGTAAGAAACATAAATTTGTCAGTTTGAATAGTTCAAAACAGCGTTTTTCTATGTTTTTGCAAGTTTAAAACAGCAATTTTATCGTCATTTCTCATAAATCGCCGTTTCACACGAAAGAAACATGAATTTGTCAGTTTGAGTAGTTCAAAACAGCGTTTTTCTGTGTTTTTGCAAGTTTAAAACAGCAATTTTATCGTCATTTCTCATAAATCGCCGTTTCACACGAAAGAAACATGAATTTATCAGTTTGAATAGTTAAAAACAGCGTTTTTCTATGTTTTTGCAAGTTACAAACAGCAATTTTATCGTCATTTCTCATAAATCGCCGTTTCGCACGAAAGAAACCTGAATTTATCAGTTTGAATAGTTAAAAACAGCGTTTTTCTATGTTTTTGCAAGTTTAAAACATCAATTTTATCGTCATTTCTCATAAATCGCCGTTTCACACGAAAGAAACATCAATTTATCAGTTTGAATAGTTGAAAACAGCGTTTTTCTATGTTTTTGCAAGTTTAAAACAGCAATTTTATCGTCATTTCTCATAAATCGCCGTTTCGCACGAAAGAAACATGAATTTATCAGTTTGAATAGTTAAAAACAGCGTTTTTCTATGTTTTTGCGAGTTTAAAACAGCAATTTTATCGTCATTTCTCATAAATCGCCGTTTCACACGAAAGAAACATGAATTTGTCAGTTTGAATAGTTCAAAACAGCGTTTTTCTATGTTTTTGCAAGTTTAAAACAGCAATTTTATCTTCATTTCTCATAACTCGCCGTTTCACACGAAAGAAACATGAATTTGTCAGTTTGAGTAGTTCAAAACAGGGTTTTTCTGTGTTTTTGCAAGTTTAAATTAGCAATTTTATCGTCATTTCTCATAAATCGCCGTTTCACACGAAAGAAACATGAATTTGTCAGTTTGAATAGTTCAAAACAGCGTTTTTCTATGTGTTTGCAAGTATAAAACAGCAATTTTATCGTCATTTCTCATAAATCGCCGTTTCACACGAAAGAAACATGAATTTGTCAGTTTGAATAGTTCAAAACAGCGTTTTTCTATGTTTTTGCAAGTTTAAAACAGCAGTTTTATCGTGATTTCACAAAAATCCACCGTTTCGAACGAAAGAAACCTGAATTTATCAGTTATAGAATAGTTAAAAACAGAGTTTTTCTATGTTTTTGCAAGTTTAAAACAGCAATTTTATCGTGATTTCACAAAAATCCACCGTTTCGAACGAAAGAAACCTGAATTTATCAGTTTGAATAGTTCAAAACAGCGTTTTTCTATGTTTTTGCAAGTTTAAAACAGCAATTTTATCGTCATTTCCCATAAATCGCCGTTTCACACGAAAGAAACATGAATTTATCAGTTTGAATAGTTAAAAACAGCGTTTTCCTATGTTTTTGCAAGTTTAAAACAGCAATTTTATCGTCATTTCTCATAAATCGCCGTTTCGCACAAAAGAAACCTGAATTTATCAGTTTGAATAGTTAAAAACAGCGTTTTTCTATGTTTTTGCAAGTTTAAACAGCAATTTTATCGTCATTTCTCATAAATCGCCGATTCACACGAAAGAAACATCAATTTATCAGTTTGAATAGTTGAAAACAGCGTTTTTCTATGTTTTTGCAAGTTTAAAACAGCAATTTTATCGTCATTTCTCATAAATTGCCGTTTCGCACGAAAGAAACATGAATTTATCAGTTTGAATAGTTAAAAACAGCGTTTTTCTATGTTTTTGCGAGTTTAAAACAGCAATTTTATCGTCATTTCTCATTAATCGCCGTTTCACACGAAAGAAACATGAATTTGTCAGTTTGAATAGTTCAAAACAGCGATTTTCTATGTTTTTGCAAGTTTAAAACAGCAATTTTATCGTCATTTCTCATAAATCGCCGTTTCACACGAAAGAAACATGAATTTGTCAGTTTGAGTAGTTCAAAACAGGGTTTTTCTGTGTTTTTGCAAGTTTAAAACAGCAGTTTTATCGTAATTTCACAAAAATCCACCGTTTCGAACGAAAGAAACCTGAATTTATCAGTTTGAACAGTTAAAAACAGAGTTTTTCTATGTTTTTGCAAGTATAAAACAGCAATTTTATCGTGATTTCACAAAAATCCACCGTTTTGAACGAAAGAAACCTGAATTTATCAGTTTGAATAGTTAAAAACAGCGTTTTTCTATGTTTTTGCAAGTTTAAAACAACAATTTTATCGTCATTTCTCATAAATCGCCGTTTCGCACGTTTTTGCAAGTTTAAAACAGCAATTTTATCGTCATTTCTCATAAATCGTCGTTTCACACGAAAGAAACATGAATTTATCAGTTTGAATAGTTCAAAACAGCGTTTTTCTATGTTTTTGCAAGTTTAAAACAGCAATTTTATCGTCATTTCTCAAAATCGCCGTTTCACACGAAAGAAACATGAATTTGTCAGTTTGAATAGTTCAAAACAGCGTTTTTCTATGTTTTTGCAAGTTAAAAACAGCAATTTTATCGTCATTTCTCAAAATCGCCGTTTCACACGAAAGAAACATGAATTTGTCAGTTTGAATAGTTCAAAACAGCGTTTTTCTATGTTTTTGCAAGTTTAAAACAGCAATTTTATCGTCATTTCTCATAAATCGCCGTTTCACACGAAAGAAACATGAATTTATCAGTTTGAATAGTTCAAAACAGCGTTTTTCTATGTTTTTGCAAGTTTAAAACAGCAATTTTATCGTCATTTCTCAAAATCGCCGTTTCACACGAAAGAAACATGAATTTGTCAGTTTGAATAGTTCAAAACAGCGTTTTTCTATGTTTTTGCAAGTTTAAAACAGCAATTTTATCGTCATTTCTCATAAATCGAAGTTTCACACGAAAGAAACATGAATTTGTCAGTTTGAGTAGTTCAAAACAGCGTTTTTCTGTGTTTTTGCAAGTTTAAAACAGCAATTTTATCGTCATTTCTCATAAATCGCCGTTTCACACGAAAGAAACATGAATTTATCAGTTTGAATAGTTAAAAACAGCGTTTTTCTATGTTTTTGCAAGTTTAAAACAGCAATTTTATCGTCATTTCTCATAAATCGCCGTTTCGCACGAAAGAAACCTGAATTTATCAGTTTGAATAGTTAAAAACTGCGTTTTTCTATGTTTTTGCAAGTTTAAAACAGCAATTTTATCGTCATTTCTCATAAATCGCCGTTTCACACGAAAGAAACATGAGTTTGTCAGTTTGAATAGTTCAAAACAGCGTTTTTCTATGTTTTTGCAAGTTTAAAACAGCAGTTTTATCGTGATTTCACAAAAATCCACCGTTTCGAACGAAAGAAACCTGAATTTATCAGTTTGAATAGTTAAAAACAGAGTTTTTCTATGTTTTTGCAAGTTTAAAACAGCAATTTTATCGTGATTTCACAAAAATCCGCCGTTTCGAACGAAAGAAACCTGAATTTATCAGTTTGAATAGTTAAAAACAGCGTTTTTCTATATTTTTGCAAGTTTAAAACAGCAATTTTATCGTCATTTCTCATAAATCGCCGTTTCACACGAAAGAAACATCAATTTATCAGTTTGAATAGTTGAAAACAGCGTTTTTCTATGTTTTTGCAAGTTTAAAACAGCAATTTTATCGTCATTTCTCATAAATCGCCGTTTCGCACGAAAGAAACATGAATTTATCAGTTTGAATAGTTAAAAACAGCGTTTTTCTATGTTTTTGCGAGTTTAAAACAGCAATTTTATCGTCATTTCTCATTAATCGCCGTTTCACACGAAAGAAACATGAATTTGTCAGTTTGAATAGTTCAAAACAGCGATTTTCTATGTTTTTGCAAGTTTAAAACAGCAATTTTATCGTCATTTCTCATAAATCGCCGTTTCACACGAAAGAAACATGAATTTGTCAGTTTGAGTAGTTCAAAACAGGGTTTTTCTGTGTTTTTGCAAGTTTAAAACAGCAGTTTTATCGTAATTTCACAAAAATCCACCGTTTCGAACGAAAGAAACCTGAATTTATCAGTTTGAACAGTTAAAAACAGAGTTTTTCTATGTTTTATCAAGTATAAAACAGCAATTTTATCGTGATTTCACAAAAATCCACCGTTTTGAACGAAAGAACCTGAATTTATCAGTTTGAATAGTTAAAAACAGCGTTTTTCTATGTTTTTGCAAGTTTAAAACAACAATTTTATCGTCATTTCTCATAAATCGCCGTTTCGCACGTTTTTGCAAGTTTAAAACAGCAATTTTATCGTCATTTCTCATAAATCGTCGTTTCACACGAAAGAAACATGAATTTGTCAGTTTGAATAGTTCAAAACAGTGTTTTTCTATGTTTTTGCAAGTTAAAAACAGCAATTTTATCGTCATTTCTCATAAATCGCCGTTTCACACGAAAAAAACATGAATTTGTCAGTTTGAATAGTTCAAAACAGCGTTTTTCTATGTGTTTGCAAGTATAAAACAGCAATTTTATCGTCATTTCTCATAAATCGCCGTTTCACACGAAAGAAACATGAATTTGTCAGTTTGAATAGTTCAAAACAGCGTTTTTCTATGTTTTTGCAAGTTTAAAACAGCAGTTTTATCGTGATTTCACAAAAATCCACCGTTTCGAACGAAAGAAACCTGAATTTATCAGTTATAGAATAGTTAAAAACAGAGTTTTTCTATGTTTTTGCAAGTTTAAAACAGAAATTTTATCGTGATTTCACAAAAATCCACCGTTTCGAACGAAAGAAACCTGAATTTATCAGTTTGAATAGTTCAAAACAGCGTTTTTCTATGTTTTTGCAAGTTTAAAACAGCAATTTTATCGTCATTTCCCATAAATCGCCGTTTCACACGAAAGAAACATGAATTTATTAGTTTGAATAGTTGAAAACAGCGTTTTTCTATGTTTTTGCAAGTTTAAAACAGCAATTTTATCGTCATTTTTCATAAATCGCCGTTTCACACGAAAGAAACATGAATTTATCAGTTTGAATAGTTGAAAACAGCGTTTTTCTTTGTTTTTGCAAGTTTAAAACAGCAATTAAATGTCATTTCTCATAAATCGCCGTTTCGCAAGAAAGAAACATGAATTTATCAGTTTGATTAGTTAAAAACAGCGTTTTTCTATGTTTTTGCAAGTTTAAAACAGCAATTTTATCGTCATTTCTCATAAATCGCCGTTTCACACGAAAGAAACATGAATTTGTCAGTTTTAATAGTTCAAAACAGCGTTTTTCTATGTTTTTGCAAGTTTAAAACAGCAATTTTATCGTCATTTCTCATAAATCGCCGTTTCACACGAAAGAAACATGAATTTGTCAGTTTGAATAGTTCAAAACAGCGTTTTTCTGTATTTTTGCAAGTTTAAAACAGCAATTTTATCGTCATTTCTCATAAATCGCCGTTTCACACGAAAGAAACATGAATTTATCAGTTTGAATAGTTGAAAACAGCGTTTTTCTATGTTTTTGCAAGTTAAAAACAGCAATTTGATCGTCATTTCTCATAAATCGCCGTTTCACACGAAAGAAACATGAATTTGTCAGTTTGAATAGTTCAAAACAGCGTTTTTCTATGTTTTTGCAAGTTTAAAACAGCAGTTTTATCGTGATTTCACAAAAATCCACCGTTTCGAACGAAAGAAACCTGAATTTATCAGTTTGAATAGTTAAAAACAGAGTTTTTCTATGTTTTTGCAAGTTTAAAACAGCAATTTTATCGTGATTTCACAAAAATCCACCGTTTCGAACGAAAGAAACCTGAATTTATCAGTTTGAATAGTTCAAAACAGCGTTTTTCTAAGTTTTTGCAAGTTTAAAACAGCAATTTTATAGTCATTTCTCATAAATCGCCGTTTCACACGAAAGAAACATGAATTTATCAGTTTGAATAGTTGAAAACAGCGTTTTTCTATGTTTTTGCAAGTTTAAAACAGCAATTTAATGTCATTTCTCATAAATCGCCGTTTCGCACGAAAGAAACATGAATTTATCAGTTTGAATAGTTAAAAACAGCGTTTTTCTATGTTTTTGCAAGTTTAAAACAGCAATTTTATCGTCATTTCTCATAAATCGCCGTTTCACACGTAAGAAACATAAATTTGTCAGTTTGAATAGTTCAAAACAGCGTTTTTCTATGTTTTTGCAAGTTTAAAACAGCAATTTTATCGTCATTTCTCATAAATCGCCGTTTCACACGAAAGAAACATGAATTTGTCAGTTTGAGTAGTTCAAAACAGCGTTTTTCTGTGTTTTTGCAAGTTTAAAACAGCAATTTTAACGTCATTTCTCATAAATCGCCGTTTCACACGAAAGAAACATGAATTTATCAGTTTGAATAGTTAAAAACAGCGTTTTTCTATGTTTTTGCAAGTTACAAACAGCAATTTTATCGTCATTTCTCATAAATCGCCGTTTCGCACGAAAGAAACCTGAATTTATCAGTTTGAATAGTTAAAAACAGCGTTTTTCTATGTTTTTGCAAGTTTAAAACATCAATTTTATCGTCATTTCTCATAAATCGCCGTTTCACACGAAAGAAACATCAATTTATCAGTTTGAATAGTTGAAAACAGCGTTTTTCTATGTTTTTGCAAGTTTAAAACAGCAATTTTATCGTCATTTCTCATAAATCGCCGTTTCGCACGAAAGAAACATGAATTTATCAGTTTGAATAGTTAAAAACAGCGTTTTTCTATGTTTTTGCGAGTTTAAAACAGCAATTTTATCGTCATTTCTCATAAATCGCCGTTTCACACGAAAGAAACATGAATTTGTCAGTTTGAATAGTTCAAAACAGCGTTTTTCTATGTTTTTGCAAGTTTAAAACAGCAATTTTATCGTCATTTCTCATAACTCGCCGTTTCACACGAAAGAAACATGAATTTGTCAGTTTGAGTAGTTCAAAACAGGGTTTTTCTGTGTTTTTGCAAGTTTAAATTAGCAATTTTATCGTCATTTCTCATAAATCGCCGTTTCACACGAAAGAAACATGAATTTGTCAGTTTGAATAGTTCAAAACAGCGTTTTTCTATGTGTTTGCAAGTATAAAACAGCAATTTTATCGTAATTTCTCATAAATCGCCGTTTCACACGAAAGAAACATGAATTTGTCAGTTTGAATAGTTCAAAACAGCGTTTTTCTATGTTTTTGCAAGTTTAAAACAGCAGTTTTATCGTGATTTCACAAAAATCCACCGTTTCGAACGAAAGAAACCTGAATTTATCAGTTATAGAATAGTTAAAAACAGAGTTTTTCTATGTTTTTGCAAGTTTAAAACAGCAATTTTATCGTGATTTCACAAAAATCCACCGTTTCGAACGAAAGAAACCTGAATTTATCAGTTTGAATAGTTCAAAACAGCGTTTTTCTATGTTTTTGCAAGTTTAAAACAGCAATTTTATCGTCATTTCCCATAAATCGCCGTTTCACACGAAAGAAACATGAATTTATTAGTTTGAATAGTTGAAAACAGCGTTTTTCTATGTTTTTGCAAGTTTAAAACAGCAATTTTATCGTCATTTTTCATAAATCGCCGTTTCACACGAAAGAAACATGAATTTATCAGTTTGAATAGTTGAAAACAGCGTTTTTCTTTGTTTTTGCAAGTTTAAAACAGCAATTTAATGTCATTTCTCATAAATCGCCGTTTCGCAAGAAAGAAACATGAATTTATCAGTTTGATTAGTTAAAAACAGCGTTTTTCTATGTTTTTGCAAGTTTAAAACAGCAATTTTATCGTCATTTCTCATAAATCGCCGTTTCACACGAAAGAAACATGAATTTGTCAGTTTTAATAGTTCAAAACAGCGTTTTTCTATGTTTTTGCAAGTTTAAAACAGCAATTTTATCGTCATTTCTCATAAATCGCCGTTTCACACGAAAGGAACATGAATTTGTCAGTTTGAATAGTTCAAAACAGCGTTTTTCTGTGTTTTTGCAAGTTTAAAACAGCAATTTTATCGTCATTTCTCATAAATCGCCGTTTCACACGAAAGAAACATGAATTTATCAGTTTGAATAGTTGAAAACAGCGTTTTTCTATGTTTTTGCAAGTTAAAAACAGCAATTTTATCGTCATTTCTCATAAATCGCCGTTTCACACGAAAGAAACATGAATTTGTCAGTTTGAATAGTTCAAAACAGCGTTTTTCTATGTGTTTGCAAGTATAAAACAGCAATTTTATCGTCATTTCTCATAAATCGCCGTTTCACACGAAAGAAACATGAATTTGTCAAATTGAATAGTTCAAAACAGCGTTTTTCTATGTTTTTGCAAGTTTAAAACAGCAGTTTTATCGTGATTTCACACATATCCACCGTTTCGAACGAAAGAAACCTGAATTTATCAGTTATAGAATAGTTAAAAACAGAGTTTTTCTATGTTTTTGCAAGTTTAAATTAGCAATTTTATCGTGATTTCACAAAAATCCACCGTTTCGAACGAAAGAAACCTGAATTTATCAGTTTGAATAGTTCAAAACAGCGTTTTTCTATGTTTTTGCAAGTTTAAAACAGCAATTTTATCGTCATTTCCCATAAATCGCCGTTTCACACAAAAGAAACATGAATTTATTAGTTTGAATAGTTGAAAACAGCGTTTTTCTATGTTTTTGCTAGTTTAAAACAGCAATTTTATCGTCATTTTTCATAAATCGCCGTTTCACACGAAAGAAACATGAATTTATCAGTTTGAATAGTTGAAAACAGCGTTTTTCTTTGTTTTTGCAAGTTTAAAACAGCAATTTAATGTCATTTCTCATAAATCGCCGTTTCGCAAGAAAGAAACATGAATTTATCAGTTTGATTAGTTAAAAACAGCGTTTTTCTATGTTTTTGCAAGTTTAAAACAGCAATTTTATCGTCATTTCTCATAAATCGCCGTTTCACACGAAAGAAACATGAATTTGTCAGTTTTAATAGTTCAAAACAGCGTTTTTCTATGTTTTTGCAAGTTTAAAACAGCAATTTTATCGTCATTTATCATAAATCGCCGTTTCACACGCAAGAAACATGAATTTGTCAGTTTGAATAGTTCAAAACAGCGTTTTTCTGTATTTTTGCAAGTTTAAAACAGCAATTTTATCGTCATTTCTCATAAATCGCCGTTTCACACGAAAGAAACATGAATTTATCAGTTTGAATAGTTGAAAACAGCGTTTTTCTATGTTTTTGCAAGTTAAAAACAGCAATTTTATCGTCATTTCTCATAAATCGCCGTTTCACACGAAAGAAACATGAATTTGTCAGTTTGAATAGTTCAAAACAGCGTTTTTCTATGTTTTTGCAAGTTTAAAACAGCAGTTTTATCGTGATTTCACAAAAATCCACCGTTTCGAACGAAAGAAACCTGAATTTATCAGTTTGAATAGTTAAAAACAGAGTTTTTCTATGTTTTTGCAAGTTTAAAACAGCAATTTTATCGTGATTTCACAAAAATCCACCGTTTCGAACGAAAGAAACCTGAATTTATCAGTTTGAATAGTTAAAAACAGCGTTTTTCTATGTTTTTGCAAGTTTAAAACAACAATTTTATCGTCATTTCTCATAAATCGCCGTTTCGCACGTTTTTGCAAGTTTAAAACAGCAATTTTATCGTCATTTCTCATAAATCGCCGTTTCACACGAAAGAAACATGAATTTGTCAGTTTGAATAGTTCAAAACAGCGTTTTTCTATGTGTTTGCAAGTATAAAACAGCAATTTTATCGTCATTTCTCATAAATCGCCGTTTCACACGAAAGAAACATGAATTTGTCAGTTTGAATAGTTCAAAACAGCGTTTTTCTATGTTTTTGCAAGTTTAAAACAGCAGTTTTATCGTGATTTCACAAAAATCCACCGTTCCGAACGAAAGAAACCTGAATTTATCAGTTTGAATAGTTAAAAACAGAGTTTTTCTATGTTTTTGCAAGTTTAAAACAGCAATTTTATCGTGATTTCACAAAAATCCACCGTTTCGAACGAAAGAAACCTGAATTTATCAGTTTGAATAGTTCAAAACAGCGTTTTTCTATGTTTTTGCAAGTTTAAAACAGCAATTTTATCGTCATTTCCCATAAATCGCCGTTTCACACGAAAGAAACATGAATTTATTAGTTTGAATAGTTGAAAACAGCGTTTTTCTATGTTTTTGCAAGTTTAAAACAGCAATTTTATCGTCATTTTTCATAAATCGCCGTTTCACACGAAAGAAACATGAATTTATCAGTTTGAATAGTTGAAAACAGCGTTTTTCTTTGTTTTTGCAAGTTTAAAACAGCAATTTAATGTCATTTCTCATAAATCGCCGTTTCGCAAGAAAGAAACATGAATTTATCAGTTTGATTAGTTAAAAACAGCGTTTTTCTATGTTTTTGCAAGTTTAAAACAGCAATTTTATCGTCATTTCTCATAAATCGCCGTTTCACACGAAAGAAACATGAATTTGTCAGTTTTAATAGTTCAAAACAGCGTTTTTCTATGTTTTTGCAAGTTTAAAACAGCAATTTTATCGTCATTTCTCATAAATCGCCGTTTCACACGAAAGGAACATGAATTTGTCAGTTTGAATAGTTCAAAACAGCGTTTTTCTGTGTTTTTGCAAGTTTAAAACAGCAATTTTATCGTCATTTCTCATAAATCGCCGTTTCACACGAAAGAAACATGAATTTATCAGTTTGAATAGTTGAAAACAGCGTTTTTCTATGTTTTTGCAAGTTAAAAACAGCAATTTTATCGTCATTTCTCATAAATCGCCGTTTCACACGAAAGAAACATGAATTTGTCAGTTTGAATAGTTCAAAACAGCGTTTTTCTATGTGTTTGCAAGTATAAAACAGCAATTTTATCGTCATTTCTCATAAATCGCCGTTTCACACGAAAGAAACATGAATTTGTCAAATTGAATAGTTCAAAACAGCGTTTTTCTATGTTTTTGCAAGTTTAAAACAGCAGTTTTATCGTGATTTCACAAATATCCACCGTTTCGAACGAAAGAAACCTGAATTTATCAGTTATAGAATAGTTAAAAACAGAGTTTTTCTATGTTTTTGCAAGTTTAAATTAGCAATTTTATCGTGATTTCACAAAAATCCACCGTTTCGAACGAAAGAAACCTGAATTTATCAGTTTGAATAGTTCAAAACAGCGTTTTTCTATGTTTTTGCAAGTTTAAAACAGCAATTTTATCGTCATTTCCCATAAATCGCCGTTTCACACGAAAGAAACATGAATTTATTAGTTTGAATAGTTGAAAACAGCGTTTTTCTATGTTTTTGCTAGTTTAAAACAGCAATTTTATCGTCATTTTTCATAAATCGCCGTTTCACACGAAAGAAACATGAATTTATCAGTTTGAATAGTTGAAAACAGCGTTTTTCTTTGTTTTTGCAAGTTTAAAACAGCAATTTAATGTCATTTCTCATAAATCGCCGTTTCGCAAGAAAGAAACATGAATTTATCAGTTTGATTAGTTAAAAACAGCGTTTTTCTATGTTTTTGCAAGTTTAAAACAGCAATTTTATCGTCATTTCTCATAAATCGCCGTTTCACACGAAAGAAACATGAATTTGTCAGTTTTAATAGTTCAAAACAGCGTTTTTCTATGTTTTTGCAAGTTTAAAACAGCAATTTTATCGTCATTTATCATAAATCGCCGTTTCACACGCAAGAAACATGAATTTGTCAGTTTGAATAGTTCAAAACAGCGTTTTTCTGTATTTTTGCAAGTTTAAAACAGCAATTTTATCGTCATTTCTCATAAATCGCCGTTTCACACGAAAGAAACATGAATTTATCAGTTTGAATAGTTGAAAACAGCGTTTTTCTATGTTTTTGCAAGTTAAAAACAGCAATTTTATCGTCATTTCTCATAAATCGCCGTTTCACACGAAAGAAACATGAATTTGTCAGTTTGAATAGTTCAAAACAGCGTTTTTCTATGTTTTTGCAAGTTTAAAACAGCAGTTTTATCGTGATTTCACAAAAATCCACCGTTTCGAACGAAAGAAACCTGAATTTATCAGTTTGAATAGTTAAAAACAGAGTTTTTCTATGTTTTTGCAAGTTTAAAACAGCAATTTTATCGTGATTTCACAAAAATCCACCGTTTCGAACGAAAGAAACCTGAATTTATCAGTTTGAATAGTTAAAAACAGCGTTTTTCTATGTTTTTGCAAGTTTAAAACAACAATTTTATCGTCATTTCTCATAAATCGCCGTTTCGCACGTTTTTGCAAGTTTAAAACAGCAATTTTATCGTCATTTCTCATAAATCGCCGTTTCACACGAAAGAAACATGAATTTGTCAGTTTGAATAGTTCAAAACAGCGTTTTTCTATGTGTTTGCAAGTATAAAACAGCAATTTTATCGTCATTTCTCATAAATCGCCGTTTCACACGAAAGAAACATGAATTTGTCAGTTTGAATAGTTCAAAACAGCGTTTTTCTATGTTTTTGCAAGTTTAAAACAGCAGTTTTATCGTGATTTCACAAAAATCCACCGTTCCGAACGAAAGAAACCTGAATTTATCAGTTTGAATAGTTAAAAACAGAGTTTTTCTATGTTTTTGCAAGTTTAAAACAGCAATTTTATCGTGATTTCACAAAAATCCACCGTTTCGAACGAAAGAAACCTGAATTTATCAGTTTGAATAGTTCAAAACAGCGTTTTTCTATGTTTTTGCTAGTTTAAAACAGCAATTTTATCGTCATTTTTCATAAATCGCCGTTTCACACGAAAGAAACATGAATTTATCAGTTTGAATAGTTGAAAACAGCGTTTTTCTTTGTTTTTGCAAGTTTAAAACAGCAATTTAATGTCATTTCTCATAAATCGCCGTTTCGCAAGAAAGAAACATGAATTTATCAGTTTGATTAGTTAAAAACAGCGTTTTTCTATGTTTTTGCAAGTTTAAAACAGCAATTTTATCGTCATTTCTCATAAATCGCCGTTTCACACGAAAGAAACATGAATTTGTCAGTTTTAATAGTTCAAAACAGCGTTTTTCTATGTTTTTGCAAGTTTAAAACAGCAATTTTATCGTCATTTATCATAAATCGCCGTTTCACACGCAAGAAACATGAATTTGTCAGTTTGAATAGTTCAAAACAGCGTTTTTCTGTATTTTTGCAAGTTTAAAACAGCAATTTTATCGTCATTTCTCATAAATCGCCGTTTCACACGAAAGAAACATGAATTTATCAGTTTGAATAGTTGAAAACAGCGTTTTTCTATGTTTTTGCAAGTTAAAAACAGCAATTTTATCGTCATTTCTCATAAATCGCCGTTTCACACGAAAGAAACATGAATTTGTCAGTTTGAATAGTTCAAAACAGCGTTTTTCTATGTTTTTGCAAGTTTAAAACAGCAGTTTTATCGTGATTTCACAAAAATCCACCGTTTCGAACGAAAGAAACCTGAATTTATCAGTTTGAATAGTTAAAAACAGAGTTTTTCTATGTTTTTGCAAGTTTAAAACAGCAATTTTATCGTGATTTCACAAAAATCCACCGTTTCGAACGAAAGAAACCTGAATTTATCAGTTTGAATAGTTAAAAACAGCGTTTTTCTATGTTTTTGCAAGTTTAAAACAACAATTTTATCGTCATTTCTCATAAATCGCCGTTTCGCACGTTTTTGCAAGTTTAAAACAGCAATTTTATCGTCATTTCTCATAAATCGCCGTTTCACACGAAAGAAACATGAATTTGTCAGTTTGAATAGTTCAAAACAGCGTTTTTCTATGTGTTTGCAAGTATAAAACAGCAATTTTATCGTCATTTCTCATAAATCGCCGTTTCACACGAAAGAAACATGAATTTGTCAGTTTGAATAGTTCAAAACAGCGTTTTTCTATGTTTTTGCAAGTTTAAAACAGCAGTTTTATCGTGATTTCACAAAAATCCACCGTTCCGAACGAAAGAAACCTGAATTTATCAGTTTGAATAGTTAAAAACAGAGTTTTTCTATGTTTTTGCAAGTTTAAAACAGCAATTTTATCGTGATTTCACAAAAATCCACCGTTTCGAACGAAAGAAACCTGAATTTATCAGTTTGAATAGTTCAAAACAGCGTTTTTCTAAGTTTTTGCAAGTTTAAAACAGCAATTTTATAGTCATTTCTCATAAATCGCCGTTTCACACGAAAGAAACATGAATTTATCAGTTTGAATAGTTGAAAACAGCGTTTTTCTATGTTTTTGCAAGTTTAAAACAGCAATTTTATCGTCATTTCTAATAAATCGCCGTTTCACACGAAAGAAACATGAATTTAACAGTTTGAATAGTTGAAAACAGCGTTTTTCTATGTTTTTGCAAGTTTAAAACAGCAATTTAATGTCATTTCTCATAAATCGCCGTTTCGCACGAAAGAAACATGAATTTATCAGTTTGAATAGTTAAAAACAGCGTTTTTCTATGTTTTTGCAAGTTTAAAACAGCAATTTTATCGTCATTTCTCATAAATCGCCGTTTCACACGTAAGAAACATAAATTTGTCAGTTTGAATAGTTCAAAACAGCGTTTTTCTATGTTTTTGCAAGTTTAAAACAGCAATTTTATCGTCATTTCTCATAAATCGCCGTTTCACACGAAAGAAACATGAATTTGTCAGTTTGAGTAGTTCAAAACAGCGTTTTTCTGTGTTTTTGCAAGTTTAAAACAGCAATTTTATCGTCATTTCTCATAAATCGCCGATTCACACGAAAGAAACATGAATTTATCAGTTTGAATAGTTAAAAACAGCGTTTTTCTATGTTTTTGCAAGTTTAAAACAGCAATTTTATCGTTATTTCTCATAAATCGCCGTTTCGCACGAAAGAATCCTGAATTTATCAGTTTGAATAGTTAAAAACAGCGTTTTTCTATGTTTTTGCAAGTTTAAAACATCAATTTTATCGTCATTTCTCATAAATCGCCGTTTCACACGAAAGAAACATCAATTTATCAGTTTGAATAGTTGAAAACAGCGTTTTTCTATGTTTTTGCAAGTTTAAAACAGCAATTTTATCGTCATTTCTCATAAATCGCCGTTTCGCACGAAAGAAACATGAATTTATCAGTTTGAATAGTTAAAAACAGCGTTTTTCTATGTTTTTGCGAGTTTAAAACAGCAATTTTATCGTCATTTCTCATAAATCGCCGTTTCACACGAAAGAAACATGAATTTGTCAGTTTGAATAGTTCAAAACAGCGTTTTTCTATGTTTTTGCAAGTTTAAAACAGCAATTTTATCGTCATTTCTCATAAATCGCCGTTTCACACGAAAGAAACATGAGCTTGTCAGTTTGAGTAGTTCAAAACAGGGTTTTTCTGTGTTTTTGCAAGTTTAAAACAGCAATTTTATCGTCATTTCTCATAAATCGCCGTTTCGCACGAAAGAAACCTGAATTTATCAGTTTGAATAGTTAAAAACAGCGTTTTTCTATGTTTTTGCAAGTTTAAAACATCAATTTTATCGTCATTTCTCATAAATCGCCGTTTCACACGAAAGAAACATCAATTTATCAGTTTGAATAGTTGAAAACAGCGTTTTTCTATGTTTTTGCAAGTTTCAAACAGCAATTTTATCGTCATTTCTCATAAATCGCCGTTTCGCACGAAAGAAACATGAATTTATCAGTTTGAATAGTTAAAAACAGCGTTTTTCTATGTTTTTGCGAGTTTAAAACAGCAATTTTATCGTCATTTCTCATAAATCGCCGTTTCACACGAAAGAAACATGAATTTGTCAGTTTGAATAGTTCAAAACAGCGTTTTTCTATGTTTTTGCAAGTTTAAAACAGCAATTTTATCGTCATTTCTCATAAATCGCCGTTTCACACGTAAGAAACATAAATTTGTCAGTTTGAATAGTTCAAAACAGCGTTTTTCTATGTTTTTGCAAGTTTAAAACAGCAATTTTATCGTCATTTCTCATAAATCGCCGTTTCACACGAAAGAAACATGAATTTGTCAGTTTGAATAGTTAAAAACAGCGTTTTTCTATGTTTTTGCAAGTTTAAAACATCAATTTTATCGTCATTTCTCATAAATCGCCGTTTCACACGAAAGAAACATCAATTTATCAGTTTGAATAGTTGAAAACAGCGTTTTTCTATGTTTTTGCAAGTTTAAAACAGCAATTTTATCGTCATTTCTCATAAATCGCCGTTTCGCACGAAAGAAACATGAATTTATCAGTTTGAATAGTTGAAAACAGCGTTTTTCTATGTTTTTGCAAGTTAAAAACAGCAATTTTATCGTCATTTCTCATAAATCGCCGTTTCACACGAAAGAAACATGAATTTGTCAGTTTGAATAGTTCAAAACAGCGTTTTTCTATGTGTTTGCAAGTATAAAACAGCAATTTTATCGTCATTTCTCATAAATCGCCGTTTCACACGAAAGAAACATGAATTTGTCAAATTGAATAGTTCAAAACAGCGTTTTTCTATGTTTTTGCAAGTTTAAAACAGCAGTTTTATCGTGATTTCACAAATATCCACCGTTTCGAACGAAAGAAACCTGAATTTATCAGTTATAGAATAGTTAAAAACAGAGTTTTTCTATGTTTTTGCAAGTTTAAATTAGCAATTTTATCGTGATTTCACAAAAATCCACCGTTTCGAACGAAAGAAACCTGAATTTATCAGTTTGAATAGTTCAAAACAGCGTTTTTCTATGTTTTTGCAAGTTTAAAACAGCAATTTTATCGTCATTTCCCATAAATCGCCGTTTCACACGAAAGAAACATGAATTTATTAGTTTGAATAGTTGAAAACAGCGTTTTTCTATGTTTTTGCTAGTTTAAAACAGCAATTTTATCGTCATTTTTCATAAATCGCCGTTTCACACGAAAGAAACATGAATTTATCAGTTTGAATAGTTGAAAACAGCGTTTTTCTTTGTTTTTGCAAGTTTAAAACAGCAATTTAATGTCATTTCTCATAAATCGCCGTTTCGCAAGAAAGAAACATGAATTTATCAGTTTGATTAGTTAAAAACAGCGTTTTTCTATGTTTTTGCAAGTTTAAAACAGCAATTTTATCGTCATTTCTCATAAATCGCCGTTTCACACGAAAGAAACATGAATTTGTCAGTTTTAATAGTTCAAAACAGCGTTTTTCTATGTTTTTGCAAGTTTAAAACAGCAATTTTATCGTCATTTATCATAAATCGCCGTTTCACACGCAAGAAACATGAATTTGTCAGTTTGAATAGTTCAAAACAGCGTTTTTCTGTATTTTTGCAAGTTTAAAACAGCAATTTTATCGTCATTTCTCATAAATCGCCGTTTCACACGAAAGAAACATGAATTTATCAGTTTGAATAGTTGAAAACAGCGTTTTTCTATGTTTTTGCAAGTTAAAAACAGCAATTTTATCGTCATTTCTCATAAATCGCCGTTTCACACGAAAGAAACATGAATTTGTCAGTTTGAATAGTTCAAAACAGCGTTTTTCTATGTTTTTGCAAGTTTAAAACAGCAGTTTTATCGTGATTTCACAAAAATCCACCGTTTCGAACGAAAGAAACCTGAATTTATCAGTTTGAATAGTTAAAAACAGAGTTTTTCTATGTTTTTGCAAGTTTAAAACAGCAATTTTATCGTGATTTCACAAAAATCCACCGTTTCGAACGAAAGAAACCTGAATTTATCAGTTTGAATAGTTAAAAACAGCGTTTTTCTATGTTTTTGCAAGTTTAAAACAACAATTTTATCGTCATTTCTCATAAATCGCCGTTTCGCACGTTTTTGCAAGTTTAAAACAGCAATTTTATCGTCATTTCTCATAAATCGCCGTTTCACACGAAAGAAACATGAATTTGTCAGTTTGAATAGTTCAAAACAGCGTTTTTCTATGTGTTTGCAAGTATAAAACAGCAATTTTATCGTCATTTCTCATAAATCGCCGTTTCACACGAAAGAAACATGAATTTGTCAGTTTGAATAGTTCAAAACAGCGTTTTTCTATGTTTTTGCAAGTTTAAAACAGCAGTTTTATCGTGATTTCACAAAAATCCACCGTTCCGAACGAAAGAAACCTGAATTTATCAGTTTGAATAGTTAAAAACAGAGTTTTTCTATGTTTTTGCAAGTTTAAAACAGCAATTTTATCGTGATTTCACAAAAATCCACCGTTTCGAACGAAAGAAACCTGAATTTATCAGTTTGAATAGTTCAAAACAGCGTTTTTCTAAGTTTTTGCAAGTTTAAAACAGCAATTTTATAGTCATTTCTCATAAATCGCCGTTTCACACGAAAGAAACATGAATTTATCAGTTTGAATAGTTGAAAACAGCGTTTTTCTATGTTTTTGCAAGTTTAAAACAGCAATTTTATCGTCATTTCTAATAAATCGCCGTTTCACACGAAAGAAACATGAATTTAACAGTTTGAATAGTTGAAAACAGCGTTTTTCTATGTTTTTGCAAGTTTAAAACAGCAATTTAATGTCATTTCTCATAAATCGCCGTTTCGCACGAAAGAAACATGAATTTATCAGTTTGAATAGTTAAAAACAGCGTTTTTCTATGTTTTTGCAAGTTTAAAACAGCAATTTTATCGTCATTTCTCATAAATCGCCGTTTCACACGTAAGAAACATAAATTTGTCAGTTTGAATAGTTCAAAACAGCGTTTTTCTATGTTTTTGCAAGTTTAAAACAGCAATTTTATCGTCATTTCTCATAAATCGCCGTTTCACACGAAAGAAACATGAATTTGTCAGTTTGAGTAGTTCAAAACAGCGTTTTTCTGTGTTTTTGCAAGTTTAAAACAGCAATTTTATCGTCATTTCTCATAAATCGCCGATTCACACGAAAGAAACATGAATTTATCAGTTTGAATAGTTAAAAACAGCGTTTTTCTATGTTTTTGCAAGTTTAAAACAGCAATTTTATCGTTATTTCTCATAAATCGCCGTTTCGCACGAAAGAATCCTGAATTTATCAGTTTGAATAGTTAAAAACAGCGTTTTTCTATGTTTTTGCAAGTTTAAAACATCAATTTTATCGTCATTTCTCATAAATCGCCGTTTCACACGAAAGAAACATCAATTTATCAGTTTGAATAGTTGAAAACAGCGTTTTTCTATGTTTTTGCAAGTTTAAAACAGCAATTTTATCGTCATTTCTCATAAATCGCCGTTTCGCACGAAAGAAACATGAATTTATCAGTTTGAATAGTTAAAAACAGCGTTTTTCTATGTTTTTGCGAGTTTAAAACAGCAATTTTATCGTCATTTCTCATAAATCGCCGTTTCACACGAAAGAAACATGAATTTGTCAGTTTGAATAGTTCAAAACAGCGTTTTTCTATGTTTTTGCAAGTTTAAAACAGCAATTTTATCGTCATTTCTCATAAATCGCCGTTTCACACGAAAGAAACATGAGCTTGTCAGTTTGAGTAGTTCAAAACAGGGTTTTTCTGTGTTTTTGCAAGTTTAAAACAGCAATTTTATCGTCATTTCTCATAAATCGCCGTTTCGCACGAAAGAAACCTGAATTTATCAGTTTGAATAGTTAAAAACAGCGTTTTTCTATGTTTTTGCAAGTTTAAAACATCAATTTTATCGTCATTTCTCATAAATCGCCGTTTCACACGAAAGAAACATCAATTTATCAGTTTGAATAGTTGAAAACAGCGTTTTTCTATGTTTTTGCAAGTTTCAAACAGCAATTTTATCGTCATTTCTCATAAATCGCCGTTTCGCACGAAAGAAACATGAATTTATCAGTTTGAATAGTTAAAAACAGCGTTTTTCTATGTTTTTGCGAGTTTAAAACAGCAATTTTATCGTCATTTCTCATAAATCGCCGTTTCACACGAAAGAAACATGAATTTGTCAGTTTGAATAGTTCAAAACAGCGTTTTTCTATGTTTTTGCAAGTTTAAAACAGCAATTTTATCGTCATTTCTCATAAATCGCCGTTTCACACGTAAGAAACATAAATTTGTCAGTTTGAATAGTTCAAAACAGCGTTTTTCTATGTTTTTGCAAGTTTAAAACAGCAATTTTATCGTCATTTCTCATAAATCGCCGTTTCACACGAAAGAAACATGAATTTGTCAGTTTGAGTAGTTCAAAACAGCGTTTTTCTGTGTTTTTGCAAGTTTAAAACAGCAATTTTATCGTCATTTCTCATAAATCGCCGATTCACACGAAAGAAACATGAATTTATCAGTTTGAATAGTTAAAAACAGCGTTTTTCTATGTTTTTGCAAGTTTAAAACAGCAATTTTATCGTTATTTCTCATAAATCGCCGTTTCGCACGAAAGAATCCTGAATTTATCAGTTTGAATAGTTAAAAACAGCGTTTTTCTATGTGTTTGCAAGTTTAAAACATCAATTTTATCGTCATTTCTCATAAATCGCCGTTTCACACGAAAGAAACATCAATTTATCAGTTTGAATAGTTGAAAACAGCGTTTTTCTATGTTTTTGCAAGTTTAAAACAGCAATTTTATCGTCATTTCTCATAAATCGCCGTTTCGCACGAAAGAAACATGAATTTATCAGTTTGAATAGTTAAAAACAGCGTTTTTCTATGTTTTTGCGAGTTTAAAACAGCAATTTTATCGTCATTTCTCATAAATCGCCGTTTCACACGAAAGAAACATGAATTTGTCAGTTTGAATAGTTCAAAACAGCGTTTTTCTATGTTTTTGCAAGTTTAAAACAGCAATTTTATCGTCATTTCTCATAAATCGCCGTTTCACACGAAAGAAACATGAGCTTGTCAGTTTGAGTAGTTCAAAACAGGGTTTTTCTGTGTTTTTGCAAGTTTAAAACAGCAATTTTATCGTCATTTCTCATAAATCGCCGTTTCGCACGAAAGAAACCTGAATTTATCAGTTTGAATAGTTAAAAACAGCGTTTTTCTATGTTTTTGCAAGTTTAAAACATCAATTTTATCGTCATTTCTCATAAATCGCCGTTTCACACGAAAGAAACATCAATTTATCAGTTTGAATAGTTGAAAACAGCGTTTTTCTATGTTTTTGCAAGTTTCAAACAGCAATTTTATCGTCATTTCTCATAAATCGCCGTTTCGCACGAAAGAAACATGAATTTATCAGTTTGAATAGTTAAAAACAGCGTTTTTCTATGTTTTTGCGAGTTTAAAACAGCAATTTTATCGTCATTTCTCATAAATCGCCGTTTCACACGAAAGAAACATGAATTTGTCAGTTTGAATAGTTCAAAACAGCGTTTTTCTATGTTTTTGCAAGTTTAAAACAGCAATTTTATCGTCATTTCTCATAAATCGCCGTTTCACACGAAAGAAACATGAGCTTGTCAGTTTGAGTAGTTCAAAACAGGGTTTTTCTGTGTTTTTGCAAGTTTAAAACAGCAATTTTATCGTCATTTCTCATAAATCGCCGTTTCACACGAAAGAAACATGAATTTGTCAGTTTGAATAGTTCAAAACAGCGTTTTTCTATGTGTTTGCAAGTATAAAACAGCAATTTTATCGTCATTTCTCATAAATCGCCGTTTCACACGAAAGAAACATGAATTTGTCAGTTTGAATAGTTCAAAACAGCGTTTTTCTATGTTTTTGCAAGTTTAAAACAGCAGTTTTATCGTGATTTCACAAAAATCCACCGTTTCGAACGAAAGAAACCTGAATTTATCAGTTATAGAATAGTTAAAAACAGAGTTTTTCTATGTTTTTGCAAGTTTAAAACAGCAATTTTATCGTGATTTCACAAAAATCCACCGTTTCGAACGAAAGAAACCTGAATTTATCAGTTTGAATAGTTCAAAACAGCGTTTTTCTATGTTTTTGCAAGTTTAAAACAGCAATTTTATCGTCATTTCCATAAATCGCCGTTTCACACGAAAGAAACATGAATTTATTAGTTTGAATAGTTGAAAACAGCGTTTTTCTATGTTTTTGCAAGTTTAAAACAGCAATTTTATCGTCATTTTTCATAAATCGCCGTTTCACACGAAAAAAACATAAATTTATCAGTTTGAATAGTTGAAAACAGCGTTTTTCTTTGTTTTTGCAAGTTTAAAACAGCAATTTAATGTCATTTCTCATAAATCGCCGTTTCACACGAAAGAAACATGAATTTGTCAGTTTGAATAGTTCAAAACAGCGTTTTTCTGTGTTTTTGCAAGTTTAAAACAGCAATTTTATCGTCATTTCTCATAAATCGCCGTTTCACACGAAAGAAACATGAATTTATCAGTTTGAATAGTTGAAAACAGCGTTTTTCTATGTTTTTGCAAGTTAAAAACAGCAATTTTATCGTCATTTCTCATAAATCGCCGTTTCACACGAAAGAAACATGAATTTGTCAGTTTGAATAGTTCAAAACAGCGTTTTTCTATGTTTTTGCAAGTTTAAAACAGCAGTTTTATCGTGATTTCACAAAAATCCACCGTTTCGAACGAAAGAAACCTGAATTTATCAGTTTGAATAGTTAAAAACAGAGTTTTTCTATGTTTTTGCAAGTTTAAAACAGCAATTTTATCGTGATTTCACAAAAATCCACCGTTTCGAACAAAAGAAACCTGAATTTATCAGTTTGAATAGTTAAAAACAGCGTTTTTCTATGTTTTTGCAAGTTTAAAACAACAATTTTATCGTCATTTCTCATAAATCGCCGTTTCGCACGTTTTTGCAAGTTTAAAACAGCAATTTTATCGTCATTTCTCATAAATCGCCGTTTCACACGAAAGAAACATGAATTTGTCAGTTTGAATAGTTCAAAACAGCGTTTTTCTATGTGTTTGCAAGTATAAAACAGCAATTTTATCGTCATTTCTCATAAATCGCCGTTTCACACGAAAGAAACATGAATTTGTCAGTTTGAATAGTTCAAAACAGCGTTTTTCTATGTTTTTGCAAGTTTAAAACAGCAGTTTTATCGTGATTTCACAAAAATCCACCGTTTCGAACGAAAGAAACCTGAATTTATCAGTTTGAATAGTTAAAAACAGAGTTTTTCTATGTTTTTGCAAGTTTAAAACAGCAATTTTATCGTGATTTCACAAAAATCCACCGTTTCGAACGAAAGAAACCTGAATTTATCAGTTTGAATAGTTCAAAACAGCGTTTTTCTAAGTTTTTGCAAGTTTAAAACAGCAATTTTATAGTCATTTCTCATAAATCGCCGTTTCACACGAAAGAAACATGAATTTATCAGTTTGAATAGTTGAAAACAGCGTTTTTCTATGTTTTTGCAAGTTTAAAACAGCAATTTTATCGTCATTTCTAATAAATCGCCGTTTCGCACGAAAGAAACCTGAATTTATCAGTTTGAATAGTTAAAAACAGCGTTTTTCTATGTTTTTGCAAGTTTAAAACATCAATTTTATCGTCATTTCTCATAAATCGCCGTTTCACACGAAAGAAACATCAATTTATCAGTTTGAATAGTTGAAAACAGCGTTTTTCTATGTTTTTGCAAGTTTCAAACAGCAATTTTATCGTCATTTCTCATAAATCGCCGTTTCGCACGAAAGAAACATGAATTTATCAGTTTGAATAGTTAAAAACAGCGTTTTTCTATGTTTTTGCGAGTTTAAAACAGCAATTTTATCGTCATTTCTCATAAATCGCCGTTTCACACGAAAGAAACATGAATTTGTCAGTTTGAATAGTTCAAAACAGCGTTTTTCTATGTTTTTGCAAGTTTAAAACAGCAATTTTATCGTCATTTCTCATAAATCGCCGTTTCACACGAAAGAAACATGAGCTTGTCAGTTTGAGTAGTTCAAAACAGGGTTTTTCTGTGTTTTTGCAAGTTTAAAACAGCAATTTTATCGTCATTTCTCATAAATCGCCGTTTCACACGAAAGAAACATGAATTTGTCAGTTTGAATAGTTCAAAACAGCGTTTTTCTATGTGTTTGCAAGTATAAAACAGCAATTTTATCGTCATTTCTCATAAATCGCCGTTTCACACGAAAGAAACATGAATTTGTCAGTTTGAATAGTTCAAAACAGCGTTTTTCTATGTTTTTGCAAGTTTAAAACAGCAGTTTTATCGTGATTTCACAAAAATCCACCGTTTCGAACGAAAGAAACCTGAATTTATCAGTTATAGAATAGTTAAAAACAGAGTTTTTCTATGTTTTTGCAAGTTTAAAACAGCAATTTTATCGTGATTTCACAAAAATCCACCGTTTCGAACGAAAGAAACCTGAATTTATCAGTTTGAATAGTTCAAAACAGCGTTTTTCTATGTTTTTGCAAGTTTAAAACAGCAATTTTATCGTCATTTCCCATAAATCGCCGTTTCACACGAAAGAAACATGAATTTATTAGTTTGAATAGTTGAAAACAGCGTTTTTCTATGTTTTTGCAAGTTTAAAACAGCAATTTTATCGTCATTTTTCATAAATCGCCGTTTCACACGAAAAAAACATAAATTTATCAGTTTGAATAGTTGAAAACAGCGTTTTTCTTTGTTTTTGCAAGTTTAAAACAGCAATTTAATGTCATTTCTCATAAATCGCCGTTTCACACGAAAGAAACATGAATTTGTCAGTTTGAATAGTTCAAAACAGCGTTTTTCTGTGTTTTTGCAAGTTTAAAACAGCAATTTTATCGTCATTTCTCATAAATCGCCGTTTCACACGAAAGAAACATGAATTTATCAGTTTGAATAGTTGAAAACAGCGTTTTTCTATGTTTTTGCAAGTTAAAAACAGCAATTTTATCGTCATTTCTCATAAATCGCCGTTTCACACGAAAGAAACATGAATTTGTCAGTTTGAATAGTTCAAAACAGCGTTTTTCTATGTTTTTGCAAGTTTAAAACAGCAGTTTTATCGTGATTTCACAAAAATCCACCGTTTCGAACGAAAGAAACCTGAATTTATCAGTTTGAATAGTTAAAAACAGAGTTTTTCTATGTTTTTGCAAGTTTAAAACAGCAATTTTATCGTGATTTCACAAAAATCCACCGTTTCGAACGAAAGAAACCTGAATTTATCAGTTTGAATAGTTAAAAACAGCGTTTTTCTATGTTTTTGCAAGTTTAAAACAACAATTTTATCGTCATTTCTCATAAATCGCCGTTTCGCACGTTTTTGCAAGTTTAAAACAGCAATTTTATCGTCATTTCTCATAAATCGCCGTTTCACACGAAAGAAACATGAATTTGTCAGTTTGAATAGTTCAAAACAGCGTTTTTCTATGTGTTTGCAAGTATAAAACAGCAATTTTATCGTCATTTCTCATAAATCGCCGTTTCACACGAAAGAAACATGAATTTGTCAGTTTGAATAGTTCAAAACAGCGTTTTTCTATGTTTTTGCAAGTTTAAAACAGCAGTTTTATCGTGATTTCACAAAAATCCACCGTTTCGAACGAAAGAAACCTGAATTTATCAGTTTGAATAGTTAAAAACAGAGTTTTTCTATGTTTTTGCAAGTTTAAAACAGCAATTTTATCGTGATTTCACAAAAATCCACCGTTTCGAACGAAAGAAACCTGAATTTATCAGTTTGAATAGTTCAAAACAGCGTTTTTCTAAGTTTTTGCAAGTTTAAAACAGCAATTTTATAGTCATTTCTCATAAATCGCCGTTTCACACGAAAGAAACATGAATTTATCAGTTTGAATAGTTGAAAACAGCGTTTTTCTATGTTTTTGCAAGTTTAAAACAGCAATTTTATCGTCATTTCTAATAAATCGCCGTTTCACACGAAAGAAACATGAATTTAACAGTTTGAATAGTTGAAAACAGCGTTTTTCTATGTTTTTGCAAGTTTAAAACAGCAATTTAATGTCATTTCTCATAAATCGCCGTTTCGCACGAAAGAAACATGAATTTATCAGTTTGAATAGTTAAAAACAGCGTTTTTATATGTTTTTGCAAGTTTAAAACAGCAATTTTATCGTCATTTCTCATAAATCGCCGTTTCACACGTAAGAAACATAAATTTGTCAGTTTGAATAGTTCAAAACAGCGTTTTTCTATGTTTTTGCAAGTTTAAAACAGCAATTTTATCGTCATTTCTCATAAATCGCCGTTTCACACGAAAGAAACATGAATTTGTCAGTTTGAGTAGTTCAAAACATCGTTTTTCTGTGTTTTTGCAAGTTTAAAACAGCAATTTTATCGTCATTTCTCATAAATTGCCGTTTCACACGAAAGAAACATGAATTTATCAGTTTGAATAGTTAAAAACAGCGTTTTTCTATGTTTTTGCAAGTTTAAAACAGCAATTTTATCGTCATTTCTCATAAATCGCCGTTTCGCACGAAAGAAACCTGAATTTATCAGTTTGAATAGTTAAAAACAGCGTTTTTCTATGTTTTTGCAAGTTTAAAACAGCAATTTTATCGTCATTTCTCATAAATCGCCGTTTCACACGAAAGAAACATCAATTTATCAGTTTGAATAGTTGAAAACAGCGTTTTTCTATGTTTTTGCAAGTTTAAAACAGCAATTTTATCGTCATTTCTCATAAATCGCCGTTTCGCACGAAAGAAACATGAATTTATCAGTTTGAATAGTTAAAAACAGCGTTTTTCTATGTTTTTGCGAGTTTAAAACAGCAATTTTATCGTCATTTCTCATAAATCGCCGTTTCACACGAAAGAAACATGAATTTGTCAGTTTGAATAGTTCAAAACAGCGTTTTTCTATGTTTTTGCAAGTTTAAAACAGCAATTTTATCGTCATTTCTCATAAATCGCCGTTTCACACGAAAGAAACATGAATTTGTCAGTTTGAGTAGTTCAAAACAGGTTTTTTCTGTGTTTTTGCAAGTTTAAAACAGCAATTTTATCGTCACTTCTCATAAATCGCCGTTTCACACGAAAGAAACATGAATTTGTCAGTTTGAATAGTTCAAAACAGCGTTTTTCTAAGTTTTTGCAAGTTTAAAACAGCAATTTTATCGTCATTTCTCATAAATCGCCGTTTCACACGAAAGAAACATGAATTTGTCAGTTTGAGTAGTTCAAAACAGCGTTTTTCTGTGTTTTTGCAAGTTTAAAACAGCAATTTTATCGTCATTTCTCATAAATCGCCGTTTCACACGAAAGAAACATGAATTTATCAGTTTGAATAGTTGAAAACAGCGTTTTTCTATGTTTTTGCAAGTTAAAAACAGCAATTTTATCGTCATTTCTCATAAATCGCCGTTTCAAACGAAAGAAACATGAATTTGTCTGTTTGAATAGTTCAAAACAGCGTTTTTCTATGTTTTTGCAAGTTTAAAACAGCAGTTTTATCGTAATTTCACAAAAATCCACCGTTTCGAATGAAAGAAACCTGAATTTATCAGTTTGAACAGTTAAAAACAGAGTTTTTCTATGTTTTTGCAAGTTTAAAACAGCAATTTTATCGTGATTTCACAAAAATCCACCGTTTTGAACGAAAGAAACCTGAATTTATCAGATTGAATAGTTAAAAACAGCGTTTTTCTATGTTTTTGCAAGTTTAAAACTACAATTTTATCGTCATTTCTCATAAATCGCCGTTTCGCACGTTTTTGCAAGTTTAAAACAGCAATTTTATCGTCATTTTTCATAAATCGCCGTTTCACACGAAAAAAACATAAATTTATCAGTTTGAATAGTTGAAAACAGCGTTTTTCTTTGTTTTTGCAAGTTTAAAACAGCAATTTAATGTCATTTCTCATAAATCGCCGTTTCACACGAAAGAAACATGAATTTGTCAGTTTGAATAGTTCAAAACAGCGTTTTTCTGTGTTTTTGCAAGTTTAAAACAGCAATTTTATCGTCATTTCTCATAAATCGCCGTTTCACACGAAAGAAACATGAATTTATCAGTTTGAATAGTTGAAAACAGCGTTTTTCTATGTTTTTGCAAGTTAAAAACAGCAATTTTATCGTCATTTCTCATAAATCGCCGTTTCACACGAAAGAAACATGAATTTGTCAGTTTGAATAGTTCAAAACAGCGTTTTTCTATGTTTTTGCAAGTTTAAAACAGCAGTTTTATCGTGATTTCACAAAAATCCACCGTTTCGAACGAAAGAAACCTGAATTTATCAGTTTGAATAGTTAAAAACAGAGTTTTTCTATGTTTTTGCAAGTTTAAAACAGCAATTTTATCGTGATTTCACAAAAATCCACCGTTTCGAACGAAAGAAACCTGAATTTATCAGTTTGAATAGTTAAAAACAGCGTTTTTCTATGTTTTTGCAAGTTTAAAACAACAATTTTATCGTCATTTCTCATAAATCGCCGTTTCGCACGTTTTTGCAAGTTTAAAACAGCAATTTTATCGTCATTTCTCATAAATCGCCGTTTCACACGAAAGAAACATGAATTTGTCAGTTTGAATAGTTCAAAACAGCGTTTTTCTATGTGTTTGCAAGTATAAAACAGCAATTTTATCGTCATTTCTCATAAATCGCCGTTTCACACGAAAGAAACATGAATTTGTCAGTTTGAATAGTTCAAAACAGCGTTTTTCTATGTTTTTGCAAGTTTAAAACAGCAGTTTTATCGTGATTTCACAAAAATCCACCGTTTCGAACGAAAGAAACCTGAATTTATCAGTTTGAATAGTTAAAAACAGAGTTTTTCTATGTTTTTGCAAGTTTAAAACAGCAATTTTATCGTGATTTCACAAAAATCCACCGTTTCGAACGAAAGAAACCTGAATTTATCAGTTTGAATAGTTCAAAACAGCGTTTTTCTAAGTTTTTGCAAGTTTAAAACAGCAATTTTATAGTCATTTCTCATAAATCGCCGTTTCACACGAAAGAAACATGAATTTATCAGTTTGAATAGTTGAAAACAGCGTTTTTCTATGTTTTTGCAAGTTTAAAACAGCAATTTTATCGTCATTTCTAATAAATCGCCGTTTCACACGAAAGAAACATGAATTTAACAGTTTGAATAGTTGAAAACAGCGTTTTTCTATGTTTTTGCAAGTTTAAAACAGCAATTTAATGTCATTTCTCATAAATCGCCGTTTCGCACGAAAGAAACATGAATTTATCAGTTTGAATAGTTAAAAACAGCGTTTTTATATGTTTTTGCAAGTTTAAAACAGCAATTTTATCGTCATTTCTCATAAATCGCCGTTTCACACGTAAGAAACATAAATTTGTCAGTTTGAATAGTTCAAAACAGCGTTTTTCTATGTTTTTGCAAGTTTAAAACAGCAATTTTATCGTCATTTCTCATAAATCGCCGTTTCACACGAAAGAAACATGAATTTGTCAGTTTGAGTAGTTCAAAACATCGTTTTTCTGTGTTTTTGCAAGTTTAAAACAGCAATTTTATCGTCATTTCTCATAAATTGCCGTTTCACACGAAAGAAACATGAATTTATCAGTTTGAATAGTTAAAAACAGCGTTTTTCTATGTTTTTGCAAGTTTAAAACAGCAATTTTATCGTCATTTCTCATAAATCGCCGTTTCGCACGAAAGAAACCTGAATTTATCAGTTTGAATAGTTAAAAACAGCGTTTTTCTATGTTTTTGCAAGTTTAAAACAGCAATTTTATCGTCATTTCTCATAAATCGCCGTTTCACACGAAAGAAACATCAATTTATCAGTTTGAATAGTTGAAAACAGCGTTTTTCTATGTTTTTGCAAGTTTAAAACAGCAATTTTATCGTCATTTCTCATAAATCGCCGTTTCGCACGAAAGAAACATGAATTTATCAGTTTGAATAGTTAAAAACAGCGTTTTTCTATGTTTTTGCGAGTTTAAAACAGCAATTTTATCGTCATTTCTCATAAATCGCCGTTTCACACGAAAGAAACATGAATTTGTCAGTTTGAATAGTTCAAAACAGCGTTTTTCTATGTTTTTGCAAGTTTAAAACAGCAATTTTATCGTCATTTCTCATAAATCGCCGTTTCACACGAAAGAAACATGAATTTGTCAGTTTGAGTAGTTCAAAACAGGTTTTTTCTGTGTTTTTGCAAGTTTAAAACAGCAATTTTATCGTCACTTCTCATAAATCGCCGTTTCACACGAAAGAAACATGAATTTGTCAGTTTGAATAGTTCAAAACAGCGTTTTTCTAAGTTTTTGCAAGTTTAAAACAGCAATTTTATCGTCATTTCTCATAAATCGCCGTTTCACACGAAAGAAACATGAATTTGTCAGTTTGAGTAGTTCAAAACAGCGTTTTTCTGTGTTTTTGCAAGTTTAAAACAGCAATTTTATCGTCATTTCTCATAAATCGCCGTTTCACACGAAAGAAACATGAATTTATCAGTTTGAATAGTTGAAAACAGCGTTTTTCTATGTTTTTGCAAGTTAAAAACAGCAATTTTATCGTCATTTCTCATAAATCGCCGTTTCAAACGAAAGAAACATGAATTTGTCTGTTTGAATAGTTCAAAACAGCGTTTTTCTATGTTTTTGCAAGTTTAAAACAGCAGTTTTATCGTAATTTCACAAAAATCCACCGTTTCGAATGAAAGAAACCTGAATTTATCAGTTTGAACAGTTAAAAACAGAGTTTTTCTATGTTTTTGCAAGTTTAAAACAGCAATTTTATCGTGATTTCACAAAAATCCACCGTTTTGAACGAAAGAAACCTGAATTTATCAGATTGAATAGTTAAAAACAGCGTTTTTCTATGTTTTTGCAAGTTTAAAACTACAATTTTATCGTCATTTCTCATAAATCGCCGTTTCGCACGTTTTTGCAAGTTTAAAACAGCAATTTTATCGTCATTTCTCATAAATCGCCGTTTCACACGAAAGAAACATGAATTTGTCAGTTTGAATAGTTCAAAACAGTGTTTTTCTATGTTGTTGCAAGTTAAAAACAGCAATTTTATCGTCATTTCTCATAAATCGCCGTTTCACACGAAAGAAACATGAATTTGTCAGTTTGAATAGTTCAAAACAGCGTTTTTTTATGTGTTTGCAAGTATAAAACAGCAATTTTATCGTCATTTCTCATAAATCGCCGTTTCACACGAAAGAAACATGAATTTGTCAGTTTGAATAGTTCAAAACAGCGTTTTTCTATGTTTTTGCAAGTTTAAAACAGCAGTTTTATCGTGATTTCACAAAAATGCACCGTTTCGAACGAAAGAAACCTGAATTTATCAGTTATAAAATAGTTAAAAACAGAGTTTTTCTATGTTTTTGCAAGTTTAAAACAACAATTTTATCGTGATTTCACAAAAATCCACCGTTTCGAACGAAAGAAACCTGAATTTATCAGTTTGAGTAGTTCAAAACAGCGTTTTTCTATGTTTTTGCAAGTTTAAAACAGCAATTTTATCGTCATTTCCCATAAATCGCCGTTTCACACGAAAGAAACACGAATTTATTAGTTTGAATACTTAAAAACAGCGTTTTTCTATGTTTTTGTAAGTTTAAAACAGCAATTTTATCGTAATTTCTCATAAATCGCCGTTTCACACGAAAGAAACATGAATTTATCAGTTTGAATAGTTGAAAACAGCGTTTTTCTTTGTTTTTGCAAGTTTAAAACAGCAATTTAATGTCATTTCTCATAAATCGCCGTTTCGCAAGAAAGAAACATGAATTTATCAGTTTGATTAGTTAAAAACAGCGTTTTTCTATGTTTTTGCAAGTTTAAAACAGCAATTTTATCGTCATTTCTCATAAATCGCCGTTTCACACGAAAGAAACATGAATTTGTCAGTTTTAATAGTTCAAAACAGCGTTTTTCTATGTTTTTGCAAGTTTAAAACAGCAATTTTATCGTTATTTCTCATAAATCGCCGTTTCACACGTAAGAAACATGAATTTGTCAGTTTGAATAGTTCAAAACAGCGTTTTTCTGTGTTTTTGCATGTTTAAAACAGCAATTTTATCGTCATTTCTCATAAATCGCCGTTTCACACGAAAGAAACATGAATTTATCAGTTTGAATAGTTAAAAACAGCGTTTTTCTATGTTTTTGCAAGTTTAAAACAGCAATTTTATCGTCATTTCTCATAAATCGCCGTTACGCACGAAAGAAACCTGAATTTATCAGTTTGAATAGTAAAAAACAGCGTTTTTCTATGTTTTTGCAAGTTTAAAACAGCAATTTTATCGTCATTTCTCATAAATCGCCGTTTCACATGAAAGAAACAAGAATTTGTCAGTTTGAATAGTTCAAAACAGCGTTTTTTTATGTTTTTGCAAGTTTAAAACAGCAATTTTATCGTCATTTCTCATAAATCGCCGTTTCGCACGAAAGAAACATGAATTTATCAGTTTGAATAGTTGAAAACAGCGTTTTTCTATGTTTTTGCAAGTTTAAAACAGCAATTTTATCGTCATTTCTCATAAATCGCCGTTTCACACGAAAGAAACATGAATTTATCAGTTTGAATAGTTGAAAACAGCGTTTTTCTTTGTTTTTGCAAGTTTAAAACAGCAATTTAATGTCATTTCTCATAAGTCGCCGTTTCGCAAGAAAGAAACATGAATTTATCAGTTTGAATAGTTAAAAACAGCGTTTTTCTATGTTTTTGCAAGTTTAAAACAGCAATTTTATCGTCATTTCTCATAAATCGCCGTTTCGCACGAAAGAAACCTGAATTTATCAGTTTGAATAGTAAAAAACAGCGTTTTTCTATGTTTTTGCAAGTTTAAAACAGCAATTTTATCGTCATTTCTCATAAATCGCCGTTTTACACGAAAGAAACAAGAATTTGTCAGTTTGAATAGTTCAAAACAGCGTTTTTCTATGTTTTTGCAAGTTTAAAACAGCAATTTTATCGTCATTTCTCATAAATCGCCGTTTCGCACGTTTTTGCAAGTTTAAAACAGCAATTTTATCGTCATTTCTCATAAATCGCCGTTTCACACGAAAGAAACATGAATTTGTCAGTTTGAATAGTTCAAAACAGCGTTTTTCTATGTGTTTGCAAGTATAAAACAGCAATTTTATCGTCATTTCTCATAAATCGCCGTTTCACACGAAAGAAACATAAATTTGTCAGTTTGAATAGTTCAAAACAGCGTTTTTCTATGTTTTTGCAAGTTTAAAACAGCAGTTTTATCGTGATTTCACAAAAATCCACCGTTTTGAACGAAAGAAACCTGAATTTATCAGTTTGAATAGTTAAAAACAAAGTTTTTCTATGTTTTTGCAAGTTTAAAACAGCAATTTTATCGTGATTTCACAAAAATCCACCGTTTCGAACAAAAGAAACCTGAATTTATCAGTTTGAATAGTTCAAAACAGCGTTTTTCTAAGTTTTTGCAAGTTTAAAACAGCAATTTTATAGTCATTTCTCATAAATCGCCGTTTCACACGAAAGAAACATGAATTTATCAGTTTGAATAGTTGAAAACAGCGTTTTTCTATGTTTTTGCAAGTTTAAAACAGCAATTTTATCGTCATTTCTCATAAATCGCCGTTTCACACGAAAGAAACATGAATTTAAAAATTTGAATAGTTGAAAACAGCGTTTTTCTATGTTTTTGCAAGTTTAAAACAGCAATTTAATGTCATTTCTCATAAATCGCCGTTTCACACGAAAGAAACATAAATTTGTCAGTTTTAATAGTTCAAAACAGCGTTTTTCTAAGTTTTTGCAAGTTTAAAACAGCAATTTTATCGTCATTTTTCATAAATCGCCGTTTCACACGAAAGAAACATGAATTTGTCAGTTTGAGTAGTTCAAAACAGCGTTTTTCTGTGTTTTTGCAAGTTAAAAACAGCAATTTTATCGTCATTTCTCATAAATCGCCGTTTCACACGAAAGAAACATGAATTTATCAGTTTGAATAGTTGAAAACAGCGTTTTTCTATGTTTTTGCAAGTTAAAAACAGCAATTTTATCGTCATTTCTCATAAATCGCCGTTTCAAACGAAAGAAACATGAATTTGTCTGTTTGAATAGTTCAAAACAGCGTTTTTCTATGTTTTTGCAAGTTTAAAACAGCAGTTTTATCGTAATTTCACAAAAATCCACCGTTTCGAATGAAAGAAACCTGAATTTATCAGTTTGAACAGTTAAAAACAGAGTTTTTCTATGTTTTTGCAAGTTTAAAACAGCAATTTTATCGTGATTTCACAAAAATCCACCGTTTTGAACGAAAGAAACCTGAATTTATCAGTTTGAATAGTTAAAAACAGCGTTTTTCTATGTTTTTGCAAGTTTAAAACAACAATTTTATCGTCATTTCTCATAAATCGCCGTTTCGCACGTTTTTGCAAGTTTAAAACAGCAATTTTATCGTCATTTCTCATAAATCGCCGTTTCACACGAAAGAAACATGAATTTGTCAGTTTGAATAGTTCAAAACAGCGTTTTTCTATGTTTTTGCAAGTTTAAAACAACAGTTTTATCGTCATTTCTCATAAATCGCCGTTTCGCAAGAAAGAAACCTGAATTTATCAGTTTGAATAGTTAAAAACAGCGTTTTTCTATGTTTTTGCAAGTTTAAAACAGCAATTTTATCGTCATTTCTCATAAATCGCCGTTTCACACGAAAGAAACATCAATTTAACTGTTTGAATAGTTGAAAACAGCGTTTTTCTATGTTTTTGCAAGTTTAAAACAGCAATTTTATCGTCATTTCTCATAAATCGCCGTTTCGCACGAAAGAAACATGAATTTATCAGTTTGAATAGTTAAAAACAGCGTTTTTCTATGTTTTTGCGAGTTTAAAACAGCAATTTTATCGTCATTTCTCATAAATCGCCGTTTCACACGAAAGAAACATGAATTTGTCAGTTTGAATAGTTCAAAACAGCGTTTTTCTATGTTTTTGCAAGTTTAAAACAGCAATTTTATCGTCATTTCTCATAAATCGCCGTTTCACACGAAAGAAACATGAATTTGTCAGTTTGAGTAGTTCAAAACAGGGTTTTTCTGTGTTTTTGCAAGTTTAAAACAGCAATTTTATCGTCATTTTTCATAAATCGCCGTTTCACACGAAAGAAACATAAATTTGTCAGTTTGAATAGTTCAAAACAGCGTTTTTCTAAGTTTTTGCAAGTTTAAAACAGCAATTTTATCGTCATTTCTCATAAATCGCCGTTTCACACGAAAGAAACATGAATTTGTCAGTTTGAGTAGTTCAAAACAGCGTTTTTCTGTGTTTTTGCAAGTTAAAAACAGCAATTTTATCGTCATTTCTCATAAATCGCCGTTTCACACGAAAGAAACATGAATTTATCAGTTTGAATAGTTGAAAACAGCGTTTTTCTATGTTTTTGCAAGTTAAAAACAGCAATTTTATCGTCATTTCTCATAAATCGCCGTTTCAAACGAAAGAAACATGAATTTGTCTGTTTGAATAGTTCAAAACAGCGTTTTTCTATGTTTTTGCAAGTTTAAAACAGCAGTTTTATCGTAATTTCACAAAAATCCACCGTTTCGAATGAAAGAAACCTGAATTTATCAGTTTGAACAGTTAAAAACAGAGTTTTTCTATGTTTTTGCAAGTTTAAAACAGCAATTTTATCGTGATTTCACAAAAATCCACCGTTTTGAACGAAAGAAACCTGAATTTATCAGTTTGAATAGTTAAAAACAGCGTTTTTCTATGTTTTTGCAAGTTTAAAACAACAATTTTATCGTCATTTCTCATAAATCGCCGTTTCGCACGTTTTTGCAAGTTTAAAACAGCAATTTTATCGTCATTTCTCATAAATCGCCGTTTCACACGAAAGAAACATGAATTTGTCAGTTTGAATAGTTCAAAACAGTGTTTTTCTATGTTTTTGCAAGTTAAAAACAGCAATTTTATCGTCATTTCTCATAAATCGCCGTTTCACACGAAAGAAACATGAATTTGTCAGTTTGAATAGTTCAAAACAGCGTTTTTCTATGTGTTTGCAAGTATAAAACAGCAATTTTATCGTCATTTCTCATAAATCGCCGTTTCACACGAAAGAAACATGAATTTGTCAGTTTGAATAGTTCAAAACAGCGTTTTTCTATGTTTTTGCAAGTTTAAAACAACAGTTTTATCGTGATTTCAAAAAAATCCACCGTTTCGAACGAAAGAAACCTGAATTTATCAGTTTGAAAAGTTAAAAACAGAGTTTTTCTATGTTTTTGCAAGTTTAAAACAGTAATTTTATCGTGATTTCACAAAAATCCACCGTTTCGAACGAAAGAAACCTGAATTTATCAGTTTGAATAGTTCAAAACAGCGTTTTTCTATGTTTTTGCAAGTTTAAAACAGCAATTTTATCGTCATTTCTCATAATTCGCCGTTTCACACGAAAGAAACATGAATTTATCAGTTTGAATAGTTAAAAACAGCGTTTTTCTATGTTTTTGCATGTTTAAAACAGCAATTTTATCGTCATTTCTCATAAATCGCCGTTTCACACGAAAGAAACATGAATTTATCAGTTTGAATAGTTGAAAACAGCGTTTTTCTATGTTTTTTCAAGTTTAAAACAGCAATTTTATCGTCATTTCTCATAAATCGCCGTTTCACACGAAAGAAACATGAATTTGTCAGTTTGAATAGTTCAAAACAGCGTTTTTCTATGTTTTTGCAAGTTTAAAACAGCAATTTTATCGTCATTTCTCATCAATCGCCGTTTCACACGAAAGAAACATAAATTTATCAGTTTGAATAGTTGAAAACTGCGTTTTTCTATGTTTTTGCAAGTTTAAAACAGCAATTTTATCGTCATATCTCATAAATCGCCGTTTCGCACGAAAGAAACATGAATTTATCAGTTTGAATAGTTGAAAACAGCGTTTTTCTATGTATTTTCAAGTTTAAAACAGCAATTTTATCGTCATTTCTCATAAATCGCCGTTTCACACGAAAGAAACATGAATTTGTCAGTTTGAATAGTTCAAAACAGCGTTTTTCTATGTTTTTGCAAGTTTAAAACAGCAATTTTATCGTCATTTCTCATAAATCGCCGTTTCACACGAAAGAAACATGAATTTATCAGTTTGAATAGTTGAAAACAGCGTTTTTCTATGTTTTTGCAAGTTTAAAACAGCAATTTTATCGTCATTTCTCATAAATCGCCGTTTCACACGAAAGAAACATGAATTTATCAGTTTGAATAGTTGAAAACAGCGTTTTTCTATGTTTTTGCAAGTTTAAAACAGCAATTTTATCGTCATTTCTCATAAATCGCCGTTTCGCACGAAAGAAACATGAATTTATCAGTTTGAATAGTTAAAAACAGCGTTTTTCTATGTTTTTGCAAGTTTAAAACAGCAATTTTATCGTCATTTCTCATAAATCGCCGTTTCACACGAAAGAAACATTAATTTGTCAGTTTGAATAGTTCAAAACAGCGTTTTTCTATGTTTTTGCAAGTTTAAAACAGCAGTTTTATCGTGATTTCACAAAAATCCACCGTTTCGAACGAAAGAAACCTGAATTTATCAGTTTGAATAGTTCAAAACAGCGTTTTTCTATGTTTTTGCAAGTTTAAAACAGCAATTTTATCGTCATTTCTCATAATTCGCCGTTTCACACGAAAGAAACATGAATTTATCAGTTTGAATAGTTAAAAACAGCGTTTTTCTATGTTTTTGCATGTTTAAAACAGCAATTTTATCGTCATTTCTCATAAATCGCCGTTTCACACGAAAGAAACATGAATTTATCAGTTTGAATAGTTGAAAACAGCGTTTTTCTATGTTTTTTCAAGTTTAAAACAGCAATTTTATCGTCATTTCTCATAAATCGCCGTTTCACACGAAAGAAACATGAATTTGTCAGTTTGAATAGTTCAAAACAGCGTTTTTCTATGTTTTTGCAAGTTTAAAACAGCAATTTTATCGTCATTTCTCATCAATCGCCGTTTCACACGAAAGAAACATAAATTTATCAGTTTGAATAGTTGAAAACTGCGTTTTTCTATGTTTTTGCAAGTTTAAAACAGCAATTTTATCGTCATATCTCATAAATCGCCGTTTCGCACGAAAGAAACATGAATTTATCAGTTTGAATAGTTGAAAACAGCGTTTTTCTATGTATTTTCAAGTTTAAAACAGCAATTTTATCGTCATTTCTCATAAATCGCCGTTTCACACGAAAGAAACATGAATTTGTCAGTTTGAATAGTTCAAAACAGCGTTTTTCTATGTTTTTGCAAGTTTAAAACAGCAATTTTATCGTCATTTCTCATAAATCGCCGTTTCACACGAAAGAAACATGAATTTATCAGTTTGAATAGTTGAAAACAGCGTTTTTCTATGTTTTTGCAAGTTTAAAACAGCAATTTTATCGTCATTTCTCATAAATCGCCGTTTCACACGAAAGAAACATGAATTTATCAGTTTGAATAGTTGAAAACAGCGTTTTTCTATGTTTTTGCAAGTTTAAAACAGCAATTTTATCGTCATTTCTCATAAATCGCCGTTTCGCACGAAAGAAACATGAATTTATCAGTTTGAATAGTTAAAAACAGCGTTTTTCTATGTTTTTGCAAGTTTAAAACAGCAATTTTATCGTCATTTCTCATAAATCGCCGTTTCACACGAAAGAAACATTAATTTGTCAGTTTGAATAGTTCAAAACAGCGTTTTTCTATGTTTTTGCAAGTTTAAAACAGCAGTTTTATCGTGATTTCACAAAAATCCACCGTTTCGAACGAAAGAAACCTGAATTTATCAGTTTGAATAGTTAAAAACATAGTTTTTCTATGTTTTTGCAAGTTTAAAACAGCAATTTTATCGTGATTTCACAAAAATCCACCGTTTCGAACGAAAGAATCCTGAATTTATCAGTTTGAATTGTTCAAAACAGCGTTTTTCTATGTTTTTGCAAGTTTAAAACAGCAATTTTATCGTCATTTCTCATAAATCGCCGTTTCACACGAAAGAAACATGAATTTATCAGTTTGAATAGTTGAAAACAGCGTTCTTCTATGTTTTTGCAAGTTTAAAACAGCAATTTTATCGTCATTTCTCATAAATCGCCGTTTCACACGAAAGAAACATGAATTTATCAGTTTGAATAGTTGAAAACAGCGTTTTTCTATGTTTTTGCAAGTTTAAAACAGCAATTTAATGTCATTTCTCATAAATCGCCATTTCGCACGAAAGAAACATGAATTTATCAGTTTGAATAGTTAAAAACAACGTTTTTCTATGTTTTTGCAAGTTCAAAACAGAAATTTTATCGTCATTTCTCATAAATCGCCGTTTCACACGAAAGAAACATGAATTTGTCAGTTTGAATAGTTCAAAACAGCGTTTTTTTTTTTTTTTGCAAGTTTAAAACAGAAATTTTATCGTCATTTCTCATAAATCGCCGTTTCACACGAAAGGAACATGAATTTGTCAGTTTGAATAGTTCAAAACAGCGTTTTTCTGTGTTTTTTCAAGTTTAAAACAGCAATTTTATCGTCATTTCTCATAAATCGCCGTTTCACACGGAAGAAACATGAATTTATCAGTTTGAATAGTTAAAAACAGCGTTTTTCTATGTTTTTGCAAGTTTAAAACAGCAATTTTATCGTCATTTCTCATAAATCGCCGTTTCGCACGAAAGAAACCTGAATTTATCAGTTTGAATAGTTAAAAACAGCGTTTTTCTATGTTTTTGCAAGTTTAAAACAGCAATTTTATCGTCATTTCTCATAAATCGCCGTTTCGCACGAAAGAAACATGAATTTATCAGTTTAAATAGTTGAAAACAGCGTTTTTCTATGTTTTTGCAAGTTTAAAACTGCAATTTTATCGTCATTTCTCATTAATCGCCGTTTCACACGAAAGAAACCTGAATTTATCAGTTTGAATAGTTAAAAACAGCGTTTTTCTATGTTTTTGCAAGTTTAAAACAACAATTTTATCGTCATTTCTCATAAATCGCCGTTTCGCACGTATTTGCAAGTTTAAAACAGCAATTTTATCGTCATTTCTTATAAATCGCCGTTTCACACGAAAGAAACATGAATTTGTCAGTTTGAATAGTTCAAAACAGCGTTTTTCTATGTTTTTGCAAGTTTAAAACAGCAATTTTATCGTCATTTCTCATAAATCGCCGTTTCACACGAAAGAAACATGAATTTATCAGTTTGAATAGTTGAAAACAGCGTTTTTCTATGTTTTTGCAAGTTTAAAACAGCAATTTTATCGTCATTTCTCATAAATCGCCGTTTCACACGAAAGCAACATGAATTTGTCAGTTTGAATAGTTCAAAACAGCGTTTTTCTGTGTTTTTGCAAGTTTAAAACAGCAATTTTATCGTCATTTCTCATAAATCGCCGTTTCACACGAAAGAAACATGAATTTATCAGTTTGAATAGTTAAAAACAGCGTTTTTCTATGGCTTTGCATGTTTAAAACAGCAATTTTATCGTCATTTCTCATAAATCGCCGTTTCACACGAAAGAAACATAAATTTATCAGTTTGAATAGTTGAAAACAGCGTTTTTCTATGTTTTTTCAAGTTTAAAACAGCAATTTTATCGTCATTTCTCATAAATCGCCGTTTCACACGAAAGAAACATGAATTTGTCAGTTTGAATAGTTCAAAACAGCGTTTTTCTATGTTTTTGCAAGTTTAAAACAGCAATTTTATCGTCATTTCTCATAAATCGCCGTTTCACACGAAAGAAACATGAATTTATCAGTTTGAATAGTTGAAAACAGCGTTTTTCTATGTTTTTGCAAGTTTAAAACAGCAATTTTATCGTCATTTCTCATAAATCGCCGTTTCACACAAAAGAAACATGAATTTATCAGTTTGAATAGTTGAAAACAGCGTTTTTCTATGTTTTTGCAAGTTTAAAACAGCAATTTTATCGTCATTTCTCATAAATCGCCGTTTCGCACGAAAGAAACATGAATTTATCAGTTTGAATAGTTAAAAACAGCGTTTTTCTATGTTTTTGCAAGTTTAAAACAGCAATTTTATCGTCATTTCTCATAAATCGCCGTTTCACACGAAATAAACATGAATTTGTCAGTTTGAATAGTTCAAAACAGCGTCTTTCTATGTTTTTGCAAGTTTAAAATAGCAATTTTATCGTCATTTCTCATAAATTGCCGTTTCACACGAAAGAAACATGAATTTGTCAGTTTGAATAGTTCAAAACAGCGTTTTTCTATGTTTTTGCAAGTTTATAACAGCAGTTTTATCGCGATTTCACAAAAATCCACCGTTTCGAACGAAAGAAACCTGAATTTATCAGATTGAATAGATAAAAACAGAGTTTTTCTATGTTTTTGCAAGTTTAAAACAGCAATTTCATCGTGATTTCACAAAAATCCACCGTTTCGAACGAAAGAAACCTGAATTTATCAGTTTGAATAGTTAAAAACCGCGTTTTTCTATGTTTTTGCAAGTTTAAAACAACAATTTTATCGTCATTTCTCATAAATCGCCGTTTCGCACGTTATTGCAAGTTTAAAACAGCAATTTTATCGTCATTTCTTATAAATCGCCGTTTCACACGAAAGAAACATGAATTTGTCAGTTTGAATAGTTCAAAACAGCGTTTTTCTATGTTTTTGCAAGTTTAAAACAGCAATTTTATCGTCATTTCTCATAAATCGCCGTTTCACACGAAAGAAACATGAATTTATCAGTTTGAATAGTTGAAAACAGCGTTTTTCTATGTTTTTGCAAGTTAAAAACAGCAATTTTATCGTCATTTCTCATAAATCGCCGTTTCACACGAAAGAAACATGAATTTGTCAGTTTGAATAGTTCAAAACAGCGTTTTTCTATGTTTTTGCAAGTATAAAACAGCAATTTTATCGTCATTTCTCATAAATCGCCGTTTCACACTAAAGAAACATGAATTTGTCAGTTTGAATAGTTCAAAACAGCGTTTTTCTATGTTTTTGCAAGTTTAAAACAGCAGTTTTATCGTGATTTCACAAAAATCCACCGTTTCGAACGATGGAAACCTAAATTTATCAGTTTGAATAGTTCAAAACAGCGTTTTTCTATGATTTTGCAAGTTTAAAACAGCAATTTTATCGTCATTTCTCATAAATCGCCGTTTCACACGAAAGAAACATGAATTTGTCAGTTTGAATAGTTCAAAACAGCGTTTTTCTATGTTTTTGCAAGTTTAAAACAGCAATTTTATCGCCATTTCTCATAAATCGCCGTTTCACACGAAAGAAACATAAATTTATCTGTTTGAAAATTTAAAACAGCGTTTTTCTATGTTTTTGCAAGTTTAAAACAGCAATTTTATCGTCATTTCTCATAAATCGCCGTTCCATACGAAAGAAACATGAGTTTGTCAGTTTGAATAGTTCAAAACAGCGTTTTTCTGTGTTTTTGCAAGTTTAAAACAGCAATTTTATCGTCATTTCTCATAAATCGCCGTTTCGCACGAAAGAAACATGAATTTATCAGTTTGAATAGTTAAAAACAGCGTTTTTCTATGTTTTTGCAAGTTTAAAACAGCAATTTTATCGTCATTTCTCATAAGTCGCCGTTTCGCACGAAAGAAACCTGAATTTATCAATTTGAATAGTTAAAAACAGCGTTTTTCTATGATTTTGCAAGTTTAAAACAGCAATTTTATCGTCATTTCTCATAAATCGCCGTTTCGCACGAAAGAAACATGAATTTATCAGTTTGAATAGTTGAAAACAGCGTTTTTCTATGTTTTTGCAAGTTTAAAACAGCAATTTTATCGTCATTTCTCATAAATCGCCGTTCCATACGAAAGAAACATGAGTTTGTCAGTTTGAATAGTTCAAAACAGCGTTTTTCTGTGTTTTTGCAAGTTTAAAACAGCAATTTTATCGTCATTTCTCATAAATCGCCGTTTCGCACGAAAGAAACATGAATTTATCAGTTTGAATAGTTAAAAAACAGCGTTTTTCTATGTTTTTGCAAGTTTAAAACAGCAATTTTATCGTCATTTCTCATAAATCGCCGTTTCGCACGAAAGAAACCTGAATTTATCAATTTGAATAGTTAAAAACAGCATTTTTCTATGATTTTGCAAGTTTAAAACAGCAATTTTATCGTCATTTCTCATAAATCGCCGTTTCGCACGAAAGAAACATGAATTTATCAGTTTGAATAGTTGAAAACAGCGTTTTTCTATGTTTTTGCAAGTTAAAAACAGCAATTTTATCGTCATTTCTCATAAATCGCCGTTTAACACGAAAGAAACATGAATTTGTCGGTTTGAATAGTTCAAAACAGCGTTTTTCTATGTTTTTGCAAGTTTAAAACAACAGTTTTATCGTGATTTCACAAAAATCCACCGTTTCGAACGAAAGAAACCTGAATTTATCAGTTTGAATAGTTAAAACAGAGTTTTTCTATGTTTTTGCAAGTTTAAAACAGCAATTTTATCGTGATTTCACAAAAATCCACCGTTTCGATTGAAAGAAACCTGAATTTATCAGTTTGAATAGTTAAAAACAGCGTTTTTCTATGTTTTTGCAAGTTTAAAACAACAATTTTATTGTCATTTCTCATAAATCGCCGTTTCGCACGTTTTTGCAAGTTTAAAACAGCAATTTTATCGTCATTTCTCATAAATCGCCGTTTCATACGAAAGAAACGAATTTGTCAGTTTGAATAGTTCAAAACAGCGTTTTTCTATGTTTTTGCAAGTTTAAAACAGCAATTTTATCGTCATTTCTCATAAATCGCCGTTTCACACGAAAGAAACATGAATTTATCAGTTTGAATAGTTCAAAACAGCGTTTTTCTATGTTTTTGCAAGTTTAAAACAGCAGTTTTATCGTGATTTCACAAAAATCCACCGTTTCGAACGAAAGAAACCTAAATTTATCAGTTTAAATAGTTTAAAACATAGTTTTTCTATGTTTTTGCAAGTTTAAAACAGCAATTTTATCGTGATTTCACAAAAATCCACCGTTTCGAACGAAAGAAACCTGAATTTATCAGTTTGAATAGTTCAAAACAGCGTTTTTCTATGTTTTTGCAAGTTTAAAACAGCAATTTTATCGTGATTTCACAAAAATCCACCGTTTCGAACGAAAGAAACCTGAATTTATCAGTTTGAATAGTTCAAACCAGCGTTTTTCTATGTTTTTGCAAGTTTAAAACAGCAATTTTATCGTCATTTCTCATAAATCGCCCTTTCACAAGAAAGAAACATAAATTTATCAGTTTGAATAGTTGAAAACAGCGTTTTTCTATGTTTTTGCAAGTTTAAAACAACAATTTTATCGTCATTTCTCATAAATCGCCGTTTCACATGAAAGAAACATGAATTTGTCAGTTTGAATAGTTCAAAACAGCGTTTTCCTATGTTTTTGCAAGTTTAAAACAGCAGTTTTATCGTGATTTCACAAAAATCCACCTTTTCGAACGAAAGAAACCTGAATTTATCAGTTTGAATAGTTAAAAACAGCGTTTTTCTATGTTTTTGCAAGTTTAAAACAGCAATTTTATCGTCATTTCTCATAAATCGCCGTTTCACACGAAAGAAACATGAATTTGTCAGTTTGAATAGTTCAAAACAGCGTTTTTCTATGTTTTTGCAAGTTTAAAACAGCAATTTTATCGTCATTTCTCATAAATCGCCGTTTCACATGAAAGAAACATGAATTTGTCAGTTTGAATAGTACAAAACAGCGTTTTTCTGTGTTTTTGCAAGTTTAAAACAGCAATTTGATCGTCGTTTCTCATAAATCGCCGTTTCACACGAAGAAACATGAATTTATCAGTTTGAATAGTTAAAAACAGCGTTTTTCTATGTTTTTGCAAGTTTAAACAGCAATTTTATCGTCATTTCTCATAAATCGCCGTTTCACACGAAAGAAACATGAATTTATCAGTTTGAATAGTTGAAAACAGCGTTTTTCTATGTTTTTGCAAGTTTAAAACAGCAATTTTATCGTCATTTCTCATAAATCGCCGTTTCACACGAAAGAAACATGAATTTGTCAGTTTGAATAGTTCAAAACAGCGTTTTTCTATGTTTTTGCAAGTTTAAAACAGCAATTTTATCGTCATTTCTCATAAATCGCCGTTCCATACGAAAGAAACATGAGTTTGTCAGTTTGAATAGTTCAAAACAGCGTTTTTCTGTGTTTTTGCAAGTTTAAAACAGCAATTTTATCGTCATTTCTCATAAATCGCCGTTTCACACGAAAGAAACATGAATTTATCAGTTTGAATAGTTAAAAACAGCGTTTTTCTATGTTTTTGCAAGTTTAAAACAGCAATTTTATCGTCATTTCTCATAAATCGCCGTTTCGCACGAAAGAAACCTGAATTTATCAATTTGAATAGTTAAAAACAGCGTTTTTCTATGATTTTGCAAGTTTAAAACAGCAATTTTATCGTCATTTCTCATAAATCGCCGTTTCGCACGAAAGAAACATGAATTTATCAGTTTGAATAGTTGAAAACAGCGTTTTTCTATGTTTTTGCAAGTTAAAACAGCAATTTTATCGTCATTTCTCATAAATCGCCGTCTAACACGAAAGAAACATGAATTTGTCGGTTTGAATAGTTCAAAACAGCGTTTTTCTATGTTTTTGCAAGTTTAAAACTGCAGTTTTATCGTGATTTCACAAAAATCCACCGTTTCGAACGAAAGAAACCTGAATTTATCAGTTTGAATAGTTAAAACAGAGTTTTTCTATGTTTTTGCAAGTTTAAAACAGCAATTTTATCGTCATTTTCTCAAAAATCGCCGTTTCACACGAAAGAAACATGAATTTATCAGTTTGAATAGTTGAAAACAGCGTTTTTCTATGTTTTTGCAAGTTTAAAACAGCAATTTTATCGTCATTTCTCATAAATCGCCGTTTCACACGAAAGAAAACATGAATTTAACAGTTGGAATAGTTGAAAACAGCGTTTTTCTATGTTTTTGCAAGTTTAAAACAGCAATTTAATGTCATTTCTCATAAATCGCCGTTTCGCACGAAAGAAACATGAATTTATCAGTTTGAATAGTTAAAAACAGCGTTTTTCTATGTTTTTGCAAGTTTAAAACAACAATTTTATTGTCATTTCTCATAAATCGCCGTTTCACATGAAAGAAACATGAATTTGTCAGTTTGAATAGTACAAAACAGCGTTTTTCTATGTTTTTGCAAGTTTAAAACAGCAATTTTATCGTCATTTCTCATAAATCGCCGTTTCACACGAAAGAAACATGAATTTGTCAGTTTGAATAGTTAAAAACAGCGTTTTTCTATGTTTTTGCAAGTTTAAAGAGCAATTTTATCGTCATTTCTCATAAATCGCCGTTTCACACGAAAGAAACATGAATTTATCAGTTTGAATAGTTGAAAACAGCGTTTTTCTATGTTTTTGCAAGTTTAAAACAGCAATTTTATCGTCATTTCTCATAAATCGCCGTTTCACACGAAAGAAACGAATTTGTCAGTTTGAATAGTTCAAAACAGCGTTTTTCTATGTTTTTGCAAGTTTAAAACAGCAATTTTATCGTCATTTCTCATAAATCGCCGTTTCACACGAAAGAAACATGAATTTATCAGTTTGAATAGTTCAAAACAGCGTTTTTCTATGTTTTTGCAAGTTTAAAACAGCAGTTTTATCGTGATTTCACAAAAATCCACCGTTTCGAACGAAAGAAACCTAAATTTATCAGTTTAAATAGTTAAAAACAGAGTTTTTCTATGTTTTTGCAAGTTTAAAACAGCAATTTTATCGTGATTTCACAAAAATTCCACCGTTTCGAACGAAAGAAACCTGAATTTATCAGTTTGAATAGTTCAAAACAGCGTTTTTCTATGTTTTTGCAAGTTTAAAACAGCAATTTTATCGTGATTTCACAAAAATCCACCGTTTCGAACGAAAGAAACCTGAATTTATCAGTTTGAATAGTTCAAAACAGCGTTTTTCTATGTTTTTGCAAGTTTAAAACAGCAATTTTATCGTGATTTCACAAAAATCCACCGTTTCGAACGAAAGAAACCTGAATTTATCAGTTTGAATAGTTCAAAACAGCGTTTTTCTATGTTTTTGCAAGTTTAAAACAGCAATTTTATCGTCATTTCTCCTAAATCGCCGTTTCGTTCGAAAGAAACCTGAATTTATCAATTTGAATAGTTAAAAACAGCGTTTTTCTATGATTTTGCAAGTTTAAAACAGCAATTTTATCGTCATTTCTCATAAATCGCCGTTTCGCACGAAAGAAACATGAATTTATCAGTTTGAATAGTTGAAAACAGCGTTTTTCTATGTTTTTGCAAGTTAAAAACAGCAATTTTATCGTCATTTCTCATAAATCGCCGTTTAACACGAAAGAAACATGAATTTGTCGGTTTGAATAGTTCAAAACAGCGTTTTTCTATGTTTTTGCAAGTTTAAAAACAACAGTTTTATCGTGATTTCACAAAAATCCACCGTTTCGAACGAAAGAAACCTGAATTTATCAGTTTGAATAGTTAAAACAGAGTTTTTCTATGTTTTTGCAAGTTTAAAACAGCAATTTTATCGTGATTTCACAAAAATCCACCGTTTCGATTGAAAGAAACCTGAATTTATCAGTTTGAATAGTTAAAAACAGCGTTTTTCTATGTTTTTGCAAGTTTAAAACAACAATTTTATTGTCATTTCTCATAAATCGCCGTTTCGCACGTTTTTGCAAGTTTAAAACAGCAATTTTATCGTCATTTCTCATAAATCGCCGTTTCACACGAAAGAAACATGAATTTATCAGTTTGAATAGTTGAAAACAGCGTTTTTCTATGTTTTTGCAAGTTTAAAACAGCAATTTTATCGTCATTTCTCATAAATCGCCGTTTCACACGAAAGAAACATGAATTTGTCAGTTTGAATAGTTCAAAACAGCGTTTTTCTATGTTTTTGCAAGTTTAAAACAGCAATTTTATCGTCATTTCTCATAAATCGCCGTTCCATACGAAAGAAACATGAGTTTGTCAGTTTGAATAGTTCAAAACAGCGTTTTTCTGTGTTTTTGCAAGTTTAAAACAGCAATTTTATCGTCATTTCTCATAAATCGCCGTTTCACACGAAAGAAACATGAATTTATCAGTTTGAATAGTTAAAAACAGCGTTTTTCTATGTTTTTGCAAGTTTAAAACAGCAATTTTATCGTCATTTCTCATAAATCGCCGTTTCGCACGAAAGAAACCTGAATTTATCAATTTGAATAGTTAAAAACAGCGTTTTTCTATGATTTTGCAAGTTTAAAACAGCAATTTTATCGTCATTTCTCATAAATCGCCGTTTCGCACGAAAGAAACATGAATTTATCAGTTTGAATAGTTGAAAACAGCGTTTTTCTATGTTTTTGCAAGTTAAAAACAGCAATTTTATCGTCATTTCTCATAAATCGCCGTCTAACACGAAAGAAACATGAATTTGTCGGTTTGAATAGTTCAAAACAGCGTTTTTCTATGTTTTTGCAAGTTTAAAACTGCAGTTTTATCGTGATTTCACAAAAATCCACCGTTTCGAACGAAAGAAACCTGAATTTATCAGTTTGAATAGTTAAAACAGAGTTTTTCTATGTTTTTGCAAGTTTAAAACAGCAATTTTATCGTCATTTCTCAAAAATCGCCGTTTCACACGAAAGAAACATGAATTTATCAGTTTGAATAGTTGAAAACAGCGTTTTTCTATGTTTTTGCAAGTTTAAAACAGCAATTTTATCGTCATTTCTCATAAATCGCCGTTTCACACGAAAGAAACATGAATTTAACAGTTGGAATAGTTGAAAACAGCGTTTTTCTATGTTTTTGCAAGTTTAAAACAGCAATTTAATGTCATTTCTCATAAATCGCCGTTTCGCACGAAAGAAACATGAATTTATCAGTTTGAATAGTTAAAAACAGCGTTTTTCTATGTTTTTGCAAGTTTAAAACAACAATTTTATTGTCATTTCTCATAAATCGCCGTTTCACATGAAAGAAACATGAATTTGTCAGTTTGAATAGTACAAAACAGCGTTTTTCTATGTTTTTGCAAGTTTAAAACAGCAATTTTATCGTCATTTCTCATAAATCGCCGTTTCACACGAAAGAAACATGAATTTGTCAGTTTGAATAGTTCAAAACAGCGTTTTTCTATGTTTTTGCAAGTTTAAAACAGCAATTTTATCGTCATTTCTCATAAATCGCCGTTTCACATGAAAGAAACCTGAATTTGTCAGTTTGAATAGTACAAAACAGCGTTTTTCTGTGTTTTTGCAAGTTTAAAACAGCAATTTGATCGTCGTTTCTCATAAATCGCCGTTTCACACGAAAGAAACATGAATTTATCAGTTTGAATAGTTAAAAACAGCGTTTTTCTATGTTTTTGCAAGTTTAAAGAGCAATTTTATCGTCATTTCTCATAAATCGCCGTTTCACACGAAAGAAACATGAATTTATCAGTTTGAATAGTTGAAAACAGCGTTTTTCTATGTTTTTGCAAGTTTAAAACAGCAATTTTATCGTCATTTCTCATAAATCGCCGTTTCACACGAAAGAAACGAATTTGTCAGTTTGAATAGTTCAAAACAGCGTTTTTCTATGTTTTTGCAAGTTTAAAACAGCAATTTTATCGTCATTTCTCATAAATCGCCGTTTCACACGAAAGAAACATGAATTTATCAGTTTGAATAGTTCAAAACAGCGTTTTTCTATGTTTTTGCAAGTTTAAAACAGCAGTTTTATCGTGATTTCACAAAAATCCACCGTTTCGAACGAAAGAAACCTAAATTTATCAGTTTAAATAGTTAAAAACAGAGTTTTTCTATGTTTTTGCAAGTTTAAAACAGCAATTTTATCGTGATTTCACAAAAATTCCACCGTTTCGAACGAAAGAAACCTGAATTTATCAGTTTGAATAGTTCAAAACAGCGTTTTTCTATGTTTTTGCAAGTTTAAAACAGCAATTTTATCGTGATTTCACAAAAATCCACCGTTTCGAACGAAAGAAACCTGAATTTATCAGTTTGAATAGTTCAAAACAGCGTTTTTCTATGTTTTTGCAAGTTTAAAACAGCAATTTTATCGTGATTTCACAAAAATCCACCGTTTCGAACGAAAGAAACCTGAATTTATCAGTTTGAATAGTTCAAAACAGCGTTTTTCTATGTTTTTGCAAGTTTAAAACAGCAATTTTATCGTCATTTCTCATAAATCGCCGTTTCGCACGAAAGAAACCTGAATTTATCAATTTGAATAGTTAAAAACAGCGTTTTTCTATGATTTTGCAAGTTTAAAACAGCAATTTTATCGTCATTTCTCATAAATCGCCGTTTCGCACGAAAGAAACATGAATTTATCAGTTTGAATAGTTGAAAACAGCGTTTTTCTATGTTTTTGCAAGTTAAAAACAGCAATTTTATCGTCATTTCTCATAAATCGCCGTTTAACACGAAAGAAACATGAATTTGTCGGTTTGAATAGTTCAAAACAGCGTTTTTCTATGTTTTTGCAAGTTTAAAACAACAGTTTTATCGTGATTTCACAAAAATCCACCGTTTCGAACGAAAGAAACCTGAATTTATCAGTTTGAATAGTTAAAACAGAGTTTTTCTATGTTTTTGCAAGTTTAAAACAGCAATTTTATCGTGATTTCACAAAAATCCACCGTTTCGATTGAAAGAAACCTGAATTTATCAGTTTGAATAGTTAAAAACAGCGTTTTTCTATGTTTTTGCAAGTTTAAAACAACAATTTTATTGTCATTTCTCATAAATCGCCGTTTCGCACGTTTTTGCAAGTTTAAAACAGCAATTTTATCGTCATTTCTCATAAATCGCCGTTTCATACGAAAGAAACGAATTTGTCAGTTTGAATAGTTCAAAACAGCGTTTTTCTATGTTTTTGCAAGTTTAAAACAGCAATTTTATCGTCATTTCTCATAAATCGCCGTTTCACACGAAAGAAACATGAATTTATCAGTTTGAATAGTTCAAAACAGCGTTTTTCTATGTTTTTGCAAGTTTAAAACAGCAGTTTTATCGTGATTTCACAAAAATCCACCGTTTCGAACGAAAGAAACCTAAATTTATCAGTTTAAATAGTTTAAAACAGAGTTTTTCTATGTTTTTGCAAGTTTAAAACAGCAATTTTATCGTGATTTCACAAAAATTCACCGTTTCGAACGAAAGAAACCTGAATTTATCAGTTTGAATAGTTCAAAACAGCGTTTTTCTATGTTTTTGCAAGTTTAAAACAGCAATTTTATCGTGATTTCACAAAAATCCACCGTTTCGAACGAAAGAAACCTGAATTTATCAGTTTGAATAGTTCAAACCAGCGTTTTTCTATGTTTTTGCAAGTTTAAAACAGCAATTTTATCGTCATTTCTCATAAATCGCCCTTTCACAAGAAAGAAACATAAATTTATCAGTTTGAATAGTTGAAAACAGCGTTTTTCTATGTTTTTGCAAGTTTAAAACAGCAATTTTATCGTCATTTCTCATAAATCGCCGTTTCACACGAAAGAAACATGAATTTGTCAGTTTGAATAGTTCAAAACAGCGTTTTTCTATGTTTTTGCAAGTTTAAAACAGCAATTTTATCGTCATTTCTCATAAATCGCCGTTTCACATGAAAGAAACATGAATTTGTCAGTTTGAATAGTACAAAACAGCGTTTTTCTGTGTTTTTGCAAGTTTAAAACAGCAATTTGATCGTCGTTTCTCATAAATCGCCGTTTCACACGAAAGAAACATGAATTTATCAGTTTGAATAGTTAAAAACAGCGTTTTTCTATGTTTTTGCAAGTTTAAACAGCAATTTTATCGTCATTTCTCATAAATCGCCGTTTCACACGAAAGAAACATGAATTTATCAGTTTGAATAGTTGAAAACAGCGTTTTTCTATGTTTTTGCAAGTTTAAAACAGCAATTTTATCGTCATTTCTCATAAATCGCCGTTTCACACGAAAGAAACATGAATTTGTCAGTTTGAATAGTTCAAAACAGCGTTTTTCTATGTTTTTGCAAGTTTAAAACAGCAATTTTATCGTCATTTCTCATAAATCGCCGTTCCATACGAAAGAAACATGAGTTTGTCAGTTTGAATAGTTCAAAACAGCGTTTTTCTGTGTTTTTGCAAGTTTAAAACAGCAATTTTATCGTCATTTCTCATAAATCGCCGTTTCACACGAAAGAAACATGAATTTATCAGTTTGAATAGTTAAAAACAGCGTTTTTCTATGTTTTTGCAAGTTTAAAACAGCAATTTTATCGTCATTTCTCATAAATCGCCGTTTCGCACGAAAGAAACCTGAATTTATCAATTTGAATAGTTAAAAACAGCGTTTTTCTATGATTTTGCAAGTTTAAAACAGCAATTTTATCGTCATTTCTCATAAATCGCCGTTTCGCACGAAAGAAACATGAATTTATCAGTTTGAATAGTTGAAAACAGCGTTTTTCTATGTTTTTGCAAGTTAAAAACAGCAATTTTATCGTCATTTCTCATAAATCGCCGTCTAACACGAAAGAAACATGAATTTGTCGGTTTGAATAGTTCAAAACAGCGTTTTTCTATGTTTTTGCAAGTTTAAAACTGCAGTTTTATCGTGATTTCACAAAAATCCACCGTTTCGAACGAAAGAAACCTGAATTTATCAGTTTGAATAGTTAAAACAGAGTTTTTCTATGTTTTTGCAAGTTTAAAACAGCAATTTTATCGTCATTTCTCATAAATCGCCGTTTCACACGAAAGAAACATGAATTTATCAGTTTGAATAGTTGAAAACAGCGTTTTTCTATGTTTTTGCAAGTTTAAAACAGCAATTTTATCGTCATTTCTCATAAATCGCCGTTTCACACGAAAGAAACATGAATTTAACAGTTGGAATAGTTGAAAACAGCGTTTTTCTATGTTTTTGCAAGTTTAAAACAGCAATTTAATGTCATTTCTCATAAATCGCCGTTTCGCACGAAAGAAACATGAATTTATCAGTTTGAATAGTTAAAAACAGCGTTTTTCTATGTTTTTGCAAGTTTAAAACAACAATTTTATTGTCATTTCTCATAAATCGCCGTTTCACATGAAAGAAACATGAATTTGTCAGTTTGAATAGTACAAAACAGCGTTTTTCTATGTTTTTGCAAGTTTAAAACAGCAATTTTATCGTCATTTCTCATAAATCGCCGTTTCACACGAAAGAAACATGAATTTGTCAGTTTGAATAGTTCAAAAAAGCGTTTTTCTATGTTTTTGCAAGTTTAAAACAGCAATTTTATCGTCATTTCTCATAAATCGCCGTTTCACATGAAAGAAACCTGAATTTGTCAGTTTGAATAGTACAAAACAGCGTTTTTCTGTGTTTTTGCAAGTTTAAAACAGCAATTTGATCGTCGTTTCTCATAAATCGCCGTTTCACACGAAAGAAACATGAATTTATCAGTTTGAATAGTTAAAAACAGCGTTTTTCTATGTTTTTGCAAGTTTAAAGAGCAATTTTATCGTCATTTCTCATAAATCGCCGTTTCACACGAAAGAAACATGAATTTATCAGTTTGAATAGTTGAAAACAGCGTTTTTCTATGTTTTTGCAAGTTTAAAACAGCAATTTTATCGTCATTTCTCATAAATCGCCGTTTCACACGAAAGAAACGAATTTGTCAGTTTGAATAGTTCAAAACAGCGTTTTTCTATGTTTTTGCAAGTTTAAAACAGCAATTTTATCGTCATTTCTCATAAATCGCCGTTTCACACGAAAGAAACATGAATTTATCAGTTTGAATAGTTCAAAACAGCGTTTTTCTATGTTTTTGCAAGTTTAAAACAGCAGTTTTATCGTGATTTCACAAAAATCCACCGT
>CAWWDY010001982.1:0-82830 GCA_963942605.1 Poecilus cupreus
TGCTGTTTTCAAGTATTTAAACTGTCATATTCATGTTTCTGTCGTGTATTATGGCTAATATTGGTAAAACCAAGATAAAATTTCTGCTTTAAGCAAGCAAAAGCGTACAAAACACCGTTTTCAAGTATTTAAACTGTCATATTCATGTATATGTCGTGTGTAATGGCTTATGTTTGCAAAATCAAGATAAAATAGCTGTTTTCCGAATGCAAAAACATTCAAAATGCTGTTTTTAAGTACTGAAACTGTCATATTCATGTTTCTGTGGTGTATAATGGCTAATATTGGTGAAACCAAGATAAAATTTCTGCTTTAAGCAAGCAAAAGCATACAAAACACCTTTTTCAAGTATTTAAACTGTCATATTCATGTATATGTCATGTGTAATGGTTTATGTTTGCAAAATCAAAATAAAATATCTGTTTTCAGCTTGCAAAAACATTCAAAATGTTGTTTTCAAGTATTTAAACTGTCATATTCATGTTTATGTCGTGTATAATGGCTAATATTGGTGAAACCAAGATAAAATTTCTGCTTTTAGCAAGCAAAAGCGTACAAAACACCGTTTTCAAGTTTTTAAACTGTCATATTCATGTATATGTCGTGTGTAATGGCTTATGTTTGCAAAATCAAAATAAAACATCTGTTTTCAGAATAAAAAAACATACAAAATGCTGTTTTCAAGTATTTAAACTGTCATATTCATGTTTCTGTCGTGTATAATTGTTAATGTTGGGGAAATCAAGATAAAATTGCTGTTTTAAGCATGCAAAAGCATACAAAACACCGTTTTCAAGTTTTTAAACTGTCATATTCATTAATATGTCGTGTGTAATGGCTTATGTTTGCAAAATCAAAATAAAACATCTGTTTTTAGAATAAAAAAACATAAAAAATGCTGTTTTCAAGTTATTAAACTGTCATATTCAAGTTTCTGTCGTGTATAATGGCTAATATTGGTGAAACCAAGATAAAATTTCTGCTTTAAGCAAGCAAAAGCGTACAAAGCACCGTTTTCAAGTATTTAAACTGTCATATTCATGTATATGTCGTGTGTAATGGCTTATGTTTGCAAAATCAAAATAAAACATCTGTTTTCATAATGAAAAAATATACAAAATGCTGTTTTCAAGTATTTAAACTGTCATATTTATGTTTCTGTCGTGTATAATGGCTAATATTGGTGAAACCAAGATAAAATTTCTGCTTTAAGCAAGCAAAAGCGTACAAAACACCGTTTTCAAGTATTTAAACTGTCATATTCATGTATATGTCGTGTGTAATGGCTTATGTTTGCAAAATCAAGATAAAATAGCTGTTTTCAGCTTGCAAAAACATACAAAATGCTGTTTTCAAGTATTTAAACTGTCATATTCATGTTTCTGTCGTGTATAATGGTTAATGTTGGGGAAATCAAGATAATGTTGCTGTTTTAAGCATGCAAAAGCATACAAAACACCGTTTTCAAGTTTTTTAACTGTCATATTCATTTATATGTCGTGTGTAATGGCTTATGTTTGCAAAATCAAGATAAAATAGCTGTTTTCAGAATGCAAAAACATACAAAATGCTGTTTTCAAGTACTGAAACTGTCATATTCATGTTTCTGTCGTGTATAATAGCTAATATTGGTGAAACCAAGATAAAATTGCTGTTTTAAGCATGCAAAAGCATACAAAACACCGTTTTCAAGTATTTAAACTGTCATATTCATGTATATGTCGTGTGTAATGGCTTATGTTTGCAAAATCAAAATAAAACATCTGTTTTCAGAATGAAAAAACATACAAAATGCTGTTTTCAAGTATTTAAACTGTCATATTCTTGTTTCTGTCGTGTATAATGGTTAATGTTGGGGAAATCAAGATCAAATTGCTGTTTTAAGCATCCAAAAGCATACAAAACACCGTTTTCAAGTTTTTAAACTGTCATATTCATTTATATGTCGTGTGTAATGGCTTATGTTTGCAAAATCAAAATAAAACATCTGTTTTCAGAATAAAAAAACATACAAAATGCTGTTTTCAAGTATTTAAACTGTCATATTCATGTATATGTCGTGTGTAATGGCTTATGTTTGCAAAATCAAAATAAAACATCTGTTTTCAGAATGAAAAAACATACAAAATGCTGTTTTCAAGTATTTAAACTGTCATATTCATGTTTCTGTCGTGTATAATGGCTAATATTGGTGAAACCAAGATAAAATTTCTGCTTTAAGCAAGCAAAAGTGTACAAAACACCGTTTTCAAGTATTTAAACTGTCATATTCATGTATATGTCGTGTGTAATGGCTTATGTTTGCAAAATCAAAATAAAACATCTGTTTTCAGAATGAAAAAACATACAAAATGCTGTTTTCAAGTATATAAACTGTCATATTCATGTTTCTGTCGTGTATAATGGATAATATTGGTGAAACCAAGATAAAATTTCTGCTTCAAGCAAGCAAAAGCGTACAAAACACCGTTTTCAAGTATTTAAACTGTCATATTCATGTATATGTCGTGTGTAATGGCTTATGTTTGCAAAATCAAAATAAAACATCTGTTTTCAGAATAAAAAAACATACAAAATGCTGTTTTCAAATATTTAAAATGTCATATTCATGTTTCTGTCGTGTATAATGGCTAATATTGGTGAAACCAAGATAAAATTTCTGCTTTAAGCAAGCAAAAGCGTACAAAACACCGTTTTCAAGTATTTAAACTGTCATATTCATGTATATGTCGTATGTAATGGCTTATGTTTGCAAAATCAAAATAAAACATCTGTTTTCAGAATGAAAAAACATACAAAATGCTGCTTTCAAGTATTTAGACTGTCATATTTATGTTTCTGTCGTGTTTAATGGCTAATATTGGTGAAACCAAGATAAAATTTCTGCTTTAAGCAAGCAAAAGCGTACAAAACACCGTTTTCAAGTATTTAAACTGTCATATTCATGTATATGTCGTGTGTAATGGCTTATGTTTGCAAAATCAAAATAAAACATCTGTTTTCAGAATGAAAAAACATACAAAATGCTGTTTTCAAGTATTTAAAATGTCATATTCATGTTTCTGTCGTGTATAATGGCTAATATTGGTGAAACCAAGATAAAATTTCTGCTTTAAGCAAGCAAAAGCGTACAAAACACCGTTTTCAAGTATTTAAATTGTCATATTCATGTATATGTCGTGTGTAATGGCTTATGTTTGCAAAATCAAAATAAAACATCCGTTTTCAGAATGAAAAAACATACAAAATGCTGTTTTCAAGTATTTAAACTGTCATATTCGTGTTTCTGTCGTGTATAATGGCTAATATTGGTGAAACCAAGATAAAATTTCTGCTTTAAGCAAGCAAAAGCGTACAAAACACCGTTTTCAAGTATTTAAACTGTCATATTCATGTATATGTCGTGTGTAGTGGCTTATGTTTGCAAAATCAAGATAAAATAGCAGTTTTCAGCTTGCAAAAACATACAAAATGCTGTTTTCAAGTATTTAAACTGTCATATTCATGTTTCTGTCGTGTATAATGGCTAATATTGGTGAAACCAAGATAAAATTGCTGTTTTAAGCATGCAAAAGCATACAAAACACCGTTTTCAAGTATTTAAACTGTCATATTCATGTTTCTGTCGTGTATAATGGCTAATATTGGTGAAACTAAGATAAAATTGCTGTGTTAAGCATGCAAAAGCATACAAAACACCGTTTTCAAGTATTTAAACTTTCATATTCATGTATATGTCGTGTGTAATGGCTTATGTTTGCAAAATCAAAATAAAACATCTGTTTTCAGAATGAAAAAACATACAAAATGCTGTTTTCAAGTATTTAAACTGTCATATTCATGTTTCTGTCGTGTATAATTGTTAATGTTGGGGAAGTCAAGATAAAATTGCTGTTTTAAGCATGCAAAAGCATACAAAATACCGTTTTCAAGTTTTTAAACTGTCATATTCATTTATATGTCGTGTGTAATGGCTTATGTTTGCAAAATCAAAATAAAACATCTGTTTTCAGAATAAAAAAACATAGAAAATGCTGTTTTCAAGTATTTAAACTGTCATATTCATGTTTCTGTCGTGTACAATGGATAATATTGGTGAAACCAAGATAAAATTTCTGCTTCAAGCAAGCAAAAGCGTACAAAACACCGTTTTCAAGTATTTAAACTGTCATATTCATGTATATGTCGTGTGTAATGGCTTATGTTTGCAAAATCAAAATAAAACATCTGTTTTCAGAATAAAAAAACATACAAAATGCTGTTTTCAAATATTTAAAATGTCATATTCATGTTTCTGTCGTGTATAATGGCTAATATTGGTGAAACCAAGATAAAATTTCTGCTTTAAGCAAGCAAAAGCGTACAAAACACCGTTTTCAAGTATTTAAACTGTCATATTCATGTATATGTCGTATGTAATGGCTTATGTTTGCAAAATCAAAATAAAACATCTGTTTTCAGAATGAAAAAACATACAAAATGCTGCTTTCAAGTATTTAGACTGTCATATTTATGTTTCTGTCGTGTTTAATGGCTAATATTGGTGAAACCAAGATAAAATTTCTGCTTTAAGCAAGCAAAAGCGTACAAAACACCGTTTTCAAGTATTTAAACTGTCATATTCATGTATATGTCGTGTGTAATGGCTTATGTTTGCAAAATCAAAATAAAACATCTGTTTTCAGAATGAAAAAACATACAAAATGCTGTTTTCAAGTATTTAAAATGTCATATTCATGTTTCTGTCGTGTATAATGGCTAATATTGGTGAAACCAAGATAAAATTTCTGCTTTAAGCAAGCAAAAGCGTACAAAACACCGTTTTCAAGTATTTAAACTGTCATATTCATGTATATGTCGTGTGTAATGGCTTATGTTTGCAAAATCAAAATAAAACATCTGTTTTCAGAATGAAAAAACATACAAAATGCTGTTTTCAAGTATTTAAACTGTCATATTCTTGTTTCTGTCGTGTATAATGGTTAATGTTGGGGAAATCAAGATCAAATTGCTGTTTTAAGCATCCAAAAGCATACAAAACACCGTTTTCAAGTTTTTAAACTGTCATATTCATTTATATGTCGTGTGTAATGGCTTATGTTTGCAAAATCAAAATAAAACATCTGTTTTCAGAATAAAAAAACATACAAAATGCTGTTTTCAAGTATTTAAACTGTCATATTCATGTATATGTCGTGTGTAATGGCTTATGTTTGCAAAATCAAAATAAAACATCTGTTTTCAGAATGAAAAAACATACAAAATGCTGTTTTCAAGTATTTAAACTGTCATATTCATGTTTCTGTCGTGTATAATGGCTAATATTGGTGAAACCAAGATAAAATTTCTGCTTTAAGCAAGCAAAAGTGTACAAAACACCGTTTTCAAGTATTTAAACTGTCATATTCATGTATATGTCGTGTGTAATGGCTTATGTTTGCAAAATCAAAATAAAACATCTGTTTTCAGAATGAAAAAACATACAAAATGCTGTTTTCAAGTATATAAACTGTCATATTCATGTTTCTGTCGTGTATAATGGATAATATTGGTGAAACCAAGATAAAATTTCTGCTTCAAGCAAGCAAAAGCGTACAAAACACCGTTTTCAAGTATTTAAACTGTCATATTCATGTATATGTCGTGTGTAATGGCTTATGTTTGCAAAATCAAAATAAAACATCTGTTTTCAGAATAAAAAAACATACAAAATGCTGTTTTCAAATATTTAAAATGTCATATTCATGTTTCTGTCGTGTATAATGGCTAATATTGGTGAAACCAAGATAAAATTTCTGCTTTAAGCAAGCAAAAGCGTACAAAACACCGTTTTCAAGTATTTAAACTGTCATATTCATGTATATGTCGTATGTAATGGCTTATGTTTGCAAAATCAAAATAAAACATCTGTTTTCAGAATGAAAAAACATACAAAATGCTGCTTTCAAGTATTTAGACTGTCATATTTATGTTTCTGTCGTGTTTAATGGCTAATATTGGTGAAACCAAGATAAAATTTCTGCTTTAAGCAAGCAAAAGCGTACAAAACACCGTTTTCAAGTATTTAAACTGTCATATTCATGTATATGTCGTGTGTAATGGCTTATGTTTGCAAAATCAAAATAAAACATCTGTTTTCAGAATGAAAAAACATACAAAATGCTGTTTTCAAGTATTTAAAATGTCATATTCATGTTTCTGTCGTGTATAATGGCTAATATTGGTGAAACCAAGATAAAATTTCTGCTTTAAGCAAGCAAAAGCGTACAAAACACCGTTTTCAAGTATTTAAATTGTCATATTCATGTATATGTCGTGTGTAATGGCTTATGTTTGCAAAATCAAAATAAAACATCCGTTTTCAGAATGAAAAAACATACAAAATGCTGTTTTCAAGTATTTAAACTGTCATATTCGTGTTTCTGTCGTGTATAATGGCTAATATTGGTGAAACCAAGATAAAATTTCTGCTTTAAGCAAGCAAAAGCGTACAAAACACCGTTTTCAAGTATTTAAACTGTCATATTCATGTATATGTCGTGTGTAGTGGCTTATGTTTGCAAAATCAAGATAAAATAGCAGTTTTCAGCTTGCAAAAACATACAAAATGCTGTTTTCAAGTATTTAAACTGTCATATTCATGTTTCTGTCGTGTATAATGGCTAATATTGGTGAAACCAAGATAAAATTGCTGTTTTAAGCATGCAAAAGCATACAAAACACCGTTTTCAAGTATTTAAACTGTCATATTCATGTTTCTGTCGTGTATAATGGCTAATATTGGTGAAACTAAGATAAAATTGCTGTGTTAAGCATGCAAAAGCATACAAAACACCGTTTTCAAGTATTTAAACTTTCATATTCATGTATATGTCGTGTGTAATGGCTTATGTTTGCAAAATCAAAATAAAACATCTGTTTTCAGAATGAAAAAACATACAAAATGCTGTTTTCAAGTATTTAAACTGTCATATTCATGTTTCTGTCGTGTATAATTGTTAATGTTGGGGAAGTCAAGATAAAATTGCTGTTTTAAGCATGCAAAAGCATACAAAATACCGTTTTCAAGTTTTTAAACTGTCATATTCATTTATATGTCGTGTGTAATGGCTTATGTTTGCAAAATCAAAATAAAACATCTGTTTTCAGAATAAAAAAACATAGAAAATGCTGTTTTCAAGTATTTAAACTGTCATATTCATGTTTCTGTCGTGTACAATGGATAATATTGGTGAAACCAAGATAAAATTTCTGCTTCAAGCAAGCAAAAGCGTACAAAACACCGTTTTCAAGTATTTAAACTGTCATATTCATGTATATGTCGTGTGTAATGGCTTATGTTTGCAAAATCAAAATAAAACATCTGTTTTCAGAATAAAAAAACATACAAAATGCTGTTTTCAAATATTTAAAATGTCATATTCATGTTTCTGTCGTGTATAATGGCTAATATTGGTGAAACCAAGATAAAATTTCTGCTTTAAGCAAGCAAAAGCGTACAAAACACCGTTTTCAAGTATTTAAACTGTCATATTCATGTATATGTCGTATGTAATGGCTTATGTTTGCAAAATCAAAATAAAACATCTGTTTTCAGAATGAAAAAACATACAAAATGCTGCTTTCAAGTATTTAGACTGTCATATTTATGTTTCTGTCGTGTTTAATGGCTAATATTGGTGAAACCAAGATAAAATTTCTGCTTTAAGCAAGCAAAAGCGTACAAAACACCGTTTTCAAGTATTTAAACTGTCATATTCATGTATATGTCGTGTGTAATGGCTTATGTTTGCAAAATCAAAATAAAACATCTGTTTTCAGAATGAAAAAACATACAAAATGCTGTTTTCAAGTATTTAAAATGTCATATTCATGTTTCTGTCGTGTATAATGGCTAATATTGGTGAAACCAAGATAAAATTTCTGCTTTAAGCAAGCAAAAGCGTACAAAACACCGTTTTCAAGTATTTAAATTGTCATATTCATGTATATGTCGTGTGTAATGGCTTATGTTTGCAAAATCAAAATAAAACATCCGTTTTCAGAATGAAAAAACATACAAAATGCTGTTTTCAAGTATTTAAACTGTCATATTCGTGTTTCTGTCGTGTATAATGGCTAATATTGGTGAAACCAAGATAAAATTTCTGCTTTAAGCAAGCAAAAGCGTACAAAACACCGTTTTCAAGTATTTAAACTGTCATATTCATGTATATGTCGTGTGTAGTGGCTTATGTTTGCAAAATCAAGATAAAATAGCAGTTTTCAGCTTGCAAAAACATACAAAATGCTGTTTTCAAGTATTTAAACTGTCATATTCATGTTTCTGTCGTGTATAATGGCTAATATTGGTGAAACCAAGATAAAATTGCTGTTTTAAGCATGCAAAAGCATACAAAACACCGTTTTCAAGTATTTAAACTGTCATATTCATGTTTCTGTCGTGTATAATGGCTAATATTGGTGAAACTAAGATAAAATTGCTGTGTTAAGCATGCAAAAGCATACAAAACACCGTTTTCAAGTATTTAAACTGTCATATTCATGTATATGTCGTGTGTAATGGCTTATGTTTGCAAAATCAAAATAAAACATCTGTTTTCAGAATGAAAAAACATACAAAATGCTGTTTTCAAGTATTTAAACTGTCATATTCATGTTTCTGTCGTGTATAATTGTTAATGTTGGGGAAGTCAAGATAAAATTGCTGTTTTAAGCATGCAAAAGCATACAAAATACCGTTTTCAAGTTTTTAAACTGTCATATTCATTTATATGTCGTGTGTAATGGCTTATGTTTGCAAAATCAAAATAAAACATCTGTTTTCAGAATAAAAAAACATAGAAAATGCTGTTTTCAAGTATTTAAACTGTCATATTCATGTTTCTGTCGTGTATAATGGATAATATTGGTGAAACCAAGATAAAATTTCTGCTTCAAGCAAGAAAAAGCGTACAAAACACCGTTTTCAAGTATTTAAACTGTCATATTCATGTATATGTCGTGTGTAATGGCTTATGTTTGCAAAATCAAGATAAAATAGCTGTTTTCAGCTTGCAAAAACATACAAAATGCTGTTTTCAAGTATTTAAACTGTCATATTCATGTTTCTGTCGTGTATAATGGTTAATGTTGGGGAAATCAAGATAATGTTGCTGTTTTAAGCATGCAAAAGCATACAAAACACCGTTTTCAAGTTTTTTAACTGTCATATTCATTTATATGTCGTGTGTAATGGCTTATGTTTGCAAAATCAAAATTAAACATCTGTTTTCAGAATGAAAAAACATACAAAATGCTGTTTTCAAGTATTTAAACTGTCATATTCATGTTTCTGTCGTGTATAATGGCTAATAATGGTGGAACCAAGATAAAATTGCTGTTTTAAGCATGCAAAAGCATACAAAACACCGTTTTCAAGTATTTAAACTGTCATATTCATGTATATGTCGTGTGTAATGGCTTATGTTTGCAAAATCAAAATAAAACATCTGTTTTCAGAATGAAAAAACATACAAAATGCTGTTTTCAAGTATTTAAACTGTCATATGCTTGTTTCTGTCGTGTATAATGGTTAATGTTGGGGAAATCAAGATCAAATTGCTGTTTTAAGCATGCAAAAGCAAACAAAACACCGTTTTCAAGTTTTTAAACTGTCATATTCATTTATATGTCATGTGTAATGGCTTATGTTTGCAAAATCAAAATAAAACATCTGTTTTCAGAATAAAAAAACATACAAAATGCTGTTTTCAAGTATTTAAACTGTCATATTCATGTATATGTCGTGTGTAATGGCTTATGTTTGCAAAATCAAAATAAAACATCTGTTTTCAGAATGAAAAAACATACAATATGCTGTTTTCAAGTATTTAAACTGTCATATTCATGTTTCTGTCGTGTGTAATGGCTTATGTTTGCAAAATCAAAATAAAACATCTGTTTTCAGAATGAAAAAACATACAAAATGCTGTTTTCAAGTATATAAACTGTCATATTCATGTTTCTGTCGTGTATAATGGATAACATTGGTGAAACCAAGATAAAATTTCTGCTTCAAGCAAGCAAAAGCGTACAAAACACCGTTTTCAAGTATTTAAACTGTCATATTCATGTATATGTCGTGTGTAATGGCTTATGTTTGCAAAATCAAAATAAAACATCTGTTTTCAGAATAAAAAAACATACAAAATGCTGTTTTCAAATATTTAAAATGTCATATTCATGTTTCTGTCGTGTATAATGGCTAATATTGGTGAAACCAAGATAAAATTTCTGCTTTAAGCAAGCAAAAGCGTACAAAACACCGTTTTCAAGTATTTAAACTGTCATATTCATGTATATGTCGTGTGTAATGGCTTATGTTTGCAAAATCAAAATAAAACATCTGCTTTCAGAATGAAAAAACATACAAAATGCTGTTTTCAAGTATTTAAAATGTCATATTCATGTTTCTGTCGTGTATAATGGCTAATATTGGTGACACCAAGATAAAATTTCTGCTTTAAGCAAGCAAAAGCGTACAAAACACCGTTTTCAAGTATTTAAATTGTCATATTCATGTATATGTCGTGTGTAATGGCTTATGTTTGCAAAATCAAAATAAAACATCCGTTTTCAGAATGAAAAAACATACAAAATGCTGTTTTCAAGTATTTAAACTGTCATATTCATGTTTCTGTCGTGTATAATGGCTAATATTGGTGAAACCAAGATAAAATTTCTGCTTTAAGCAAGCAAATGCGTACAAAACACCGTTTTCAAGTATTTAAACTGTCATATTCATGTATATGTCGTGTGTAGTGGCTTATGTTTGCAAAATCAAGATAAAATAGCAGTTTTCAGCTTGCAAAAACATACAAAATGCTGTTTTCAAGTATTTAAACTGTCATATTCATGTTTCTGTCGTGTATAATGGCTAATATTGGTGAAACCAAGATAAAATTGCTGTTTTAAGCATGCAAAAGCATACAAAACACCGTTTTCAAGTATTTAAACTGTCATATTCATGTATATGTCGTGTGTAGTGGCTTATGTTTGCAAAATCAAGATAAAATAGCAGTTTTCAGCTTGCAAAAACATACAAAATGCTGTTTTCAAGTATTTAAACTGTCATATTCATGTATATGTCGTGTGTAATGGCTTATGTTTGCAAAATCAAAATAAAACATCTGTTTTCAGAATGAAAAAACATACAAAATGCTGTTTTCAAGTATTTAAACTGTCATATTCATGTTTCTGTCGTGTATAATTGTTAATGTTGGGGAAGTCAAGATAAAATTGCTGTTTTAAGCATGCAAAAGCATACAAAATACCGTTTACAAGTTTTTAAACTGTCATATTCATTTATATGTCGTGTGTAATGGCTTATGTTTGCAAAATCAAAATAAAACATCTGTTTTCAGAATAAAAAAACATAGAAAATGCTGTTTTCAAGTATTTAAACTGTCATATTCATGTTTCTGTCGTGTATAATGGCTAATATTGGTGAAACCAAGATAAAATTTCTGCTTTAAGCAAGCAAAAGCGTACAAAGCACCGTTTTCAAGTATTTAAACTGTCATATTCATGTATATGTCGTGTGTAATGGCTTATGTTTGCAAAATCAAAATAAAACATCTGTTTTCATAATGAAAAAACATACAAAATTCTGTTTTCAAGTATTTAAACTGTCATATTCATGTTTCTGTCGTGTATAATGGCTAATATTGGTGAAACCAAGATAAAATTTCTGCTTTAAGCAAGCAAAAGCGTACAAAACACCGTTTTCAAGTATTTAAACTGTCATATTCATGTATATGTCGTGTGTAATGGCTTATGTTTGCAAAATGAAGATAAAATAGCTGTTTTCAGCTTGCAAAAACATACAAAACACCGTTTTCAAGTACTTAAACTGTCATATTCATGTATATGTCGTGTGTAATGGCTTATGTTTGCAAAATCAAGATAAAATAGCTGTTTTCAGAATGCAAAAACATACAAAATGCTGTTTTCAAGTACTGAAACTGTCATATACATGTTTCTGTCGTGTATAATGGCTAATATTGGTGAAACCAAGTTAAAATTGTTGTTTTAAGCATGCAAAAGCATACAAAACACCGTTTTCAAGTATTTAAACTGTCATATTCATGTATATGTCGTGTGTAATGGCTTATGTTTGCAAAATCAAGATAAAATAGCTGTTTTCAGAATGCAAAAACATTCAAAATGCTGTTTTTAAGTACTGAAACTGTCATATTCATGTTTCTGTGGTGTATAATGGCTAATATTGGTGAAACCAAGATAAAATTTCTGCTTTAAGCAAGCAAAAGCATACAAAACACCTTTTTCAAGTATTTAAACTGTCATATTCATGTATATGTCATGTGTAATGGTTTATGTTTGCAAAATCAAAATAAAATATCTGTTTTCAGCTTGCAAAAACATTCAAAATGTTGTTTTCAAGTATTTAAACTGTCATATTCATGTTTATGTCATGTATAATGGCTAATATTGGTGAAACCAAGATAAAATTTCTGCTTTTAGCAAGCAAAAGCGTACAAAACACCGTTTTCAAGTTTTTAAACTGTCATATTCATGTATATGTCGTGTGTAATGGCTTATGTTTGCAAAATCAAAATAAAACATCTGTTTTCAGAATGAAAAAACATACAAAATGCTGTTTTCAAGTATTTAAACTGTCATATTCATGTTTCTGTCGTGTATAATTGTTAATGTTGGGGAAATCAAGATAAAATTGCTGTTTTAAGCATGCAAAAGCATACAAAACACCGTTTTCAAGTTTTTAAACTGTCATATTCATTAATATGTCGTGTGTAATGGCTTATGTTTGCAAAATCAAAATAAAACATCTGTTTTTAGAATAAAAAAACATAAAAAATGCTGTTTTCAAGTTATTAAACTGTCATATTCATGTTTCTGTCGTGTATAATGGCTAATATTGGTGAAACCAAGATAAAATTTCTGCTTTAAGCAAGCAAAAGCGTACAAAGCACCGTTTTCAAGTATTTAAACTGTCATATTCATGTATATGTCGTGTGTAATGGCTTATGTTTGCAAAATCAAAATAAAACATCTGTTTTCATAATGAAAAAATATACAAAATGCTGTTTTCAAGTATTTAAACTGTCATATTTATGTTTCTGTCGTGTATAATGGCTAATATTGGTGAAACCAAGATAAAATTTCTGCTTTAAGCAAGCAAAAGCGTACAAAACACCGTTTTCAAGTATTTAAACTGTCATATTCATGTATATGTCGTGTGTAATGGCTTATGTTTGCAAAATCAAGATAAAATAGCTGTTTTCAGCTTGCAAAAACATAGAAAATGCTGTTTTCAAGTATTTAAACTGTCATATTCATGTTTCTGTCGTGTATAATGGTTAATGTTGGGGAAATCAAGATAATGTTGCTGTTTTAAGCATGCAAAAGCATACAAAACACCGTTTTCAAGTTTTTTAACTGTCATATTCATTTATATGTCGTGTGTAATGGCTTATGTTTGCAAAATGAAGATAAAATAGCTGTTTTCAGAATGAAAAAACATACAAAATGCTGTTTTCAAGTATTTAAACTGTCATATTCATGTTTCTGTCGTGTATAATGGTTAATGTTGGGGAAAACAAGATAAAATTGCTGTTTTAAGCATGCAAAAGCATACAAAACACCGTTTTCAAGTTTTTAAACTGTCATATTCATGTATATGTCGTGTGTAATGGCTTATGTTTGCAAAATCAAAATAAAACATCTGTTTTCAGAATGAAAAAACATACAAAATGCTGTTTTCAAGTATTTAAACTGTCATATTCATGTTTCTGTCGTGTATAATGGCTAATATTGGTGAAACCAAGATAAAATTTCTGCTTTAAATAAGCAAAAGCGTACAAAACACCGTTTTCAAGTATTTAAACTGTCATATTCATGTATATGTCGTGTGTAATGGCTTATGTTTACAAAATCAAGATGAAATAGCTGTTTTCAGTTTGCAAAAACATACAAAATGCTGTTTTCAAGTATTTAAACTGTCATATTCATGTTTCTGTCGTGTATAATGGCCAATATTGGTGGAACCAAGATAAAATTGCTGTTTTAAGCATGCAAAAGCATACAAAACACCGTTTTCAAGTATTTAAACTGTCATATTCATGTATATGTCGTGTGTAATGGCTTATGTTTGCAAAATCAAAATAAAACATCTGTTTTCAGAATGAAAAAACATACAAAATGCTGTTTTCAAGTATTTAAACTGTCATATTCTTGTTTCTGTCGTGTATAATGGTTAATGTTGGGGAAATCAAGATCAAATTGCTGTTTTAAGCATCCAAAAGCATACAAAACACCGTTTTCAAGTTTTTAAACTGTCATATTCATTTATATGTCGTGTGTAATGGCTTATGTTTGCAAAATCAAAATAAAACATCTGTTTTCAGAATAAAAAAACATACAAAATGCTGTTTTCAAGTATTTAAACTGTCATATTCATGTATATGTCGTGTGTAATGGCTTATGTTTGCAAAATCAAAATAAAACATCTGTTTTCAGAATGAAAAAACATACAAAATGCTGTTTTCAAGTATTTAAACTGTCATATTCATGTTTCTGTCGTGTATAATGGCTAATATTGGTGAAACCAAGATAAAATTTCTGCTTTAAGCAAGCAAAAGTGTACAAAACACCGTTTTCAAGTATTTAAACTGTCATATTCATGTATATGTCGTGTGTAATGGCTTATGTTTGCAAAATCAAAATAAAACATCTGTTTTCAGAATGAAAAAACATACAAAATGCTGTTTTCAAGTATATAAACTGTCATATTCATGTTTCTGTCGTGTATAATGGATAATATTGGTGAAACCAAGATAAAATTTCTGCTTCAAGCAAGCAAAAGCGTACAAAACACCGTTTTCAAGTATTTAAACTGTCATATTCATGTATATGTCGTGTGTAATGGCTTATGTTTGCAAAATCAAAATAAAACATCTGTTTTCAGAATAAAAAAACATACAAAATGCTGTTTTCAAATATTTAAAATGTCATATTCATGTTTCTGTCGTGTATAATGGCTAATATTGGTGAAACCAAGATAAAATTTCTGCTTTAAGCAAGCAAAAGCGTACAAAACACCGTTTTCAAGTATTTAAACTGTCATATTCATGTATATGTCGTATGTAATGGCTTATGTTTGCAAAATCAAAATAAAACATCTGTTTTCAGAATGAAAAAACATACAAAATGCTGCTTTCAAGTATTTAAACTGTCATATTTATGTTTCTGTCGTGTTTAATGGCTAATATTGGTGAAACCAAGATAAAATTTCTGCTTTAAGCAAGCAAAAGCGTACAAAACACCGTTTTCAAGTATTTAAACTGTCATATTCATGTATATGTCGTGTGTAATGGCTTATGTTTGCAAAATCAAAATAAAACATCTGTTTTCAGAATGAAAAAACATACAAAATGCTGTTTTCAAGTATTTAAAATGTCATATTCATGTTTCTGTCGTGTATAATGGCTAATATTGGTGAAACCAAGATAAAATTTCTGCTTTAAGCAAGCAAAAGCGTACAAAACACCGTTTTCAAGTATTTAAACTGTCATATTCATGTATATGTCGTGTGTAGTGGCTTATGTTTGCAAAATCAAGATAAAATAGCAGTTTTCAGCTTGCAAAAACATACAAAATGCTGTTTTCAAGTATTTAAACTGTCATATTCATGTTTCTGTCGTGTATAATGGCTAATATTGGTGAAACCAAGATAAAATTGCTGTTTTAAGCATGCAAAAGCATACAAAACACCGTTTTCAAGTATTTGAACTGTCATATTCATGTTTCTGTCGTGTATAATGGCTAATATTGGTGAAACCAAGATAAAATTGCTGTGTTAAGCATGCAAAAGCATACAAAACACCGTTTTCAAGTATTTAAACTGTCATATTCATGTATATGTCGTGTGTAATGGCTTATGTTTGCAAAATCAAAATAAAACATCTGTTTTCAGAATGAAAAAACATACAAAATGCTGTTTTCAAGTATTTAAACTGTCATATTCATGTTTCTGTCGTGTATAATTGTTAATGTTGGGGAAGTCAAGATAAAATTGCTGTTTCAAGCATGCAAAAGCATACAAAATACCGTTTTCAAGTTTTTAAACTGTCATATTCATTTATATGTCGTGTGTAATGGCTTATGTTTGCAAAATCAAAATAAAACATCTGTTTTCAGAATAAAAAAACATAGAAAATGCTGTTTTCAAGTATTTAAACTGTCATATTCATGTTTCTGTCGTGTATAATGGATAATATTGGTGAAACCAAGATAAAATTTCTGCTTCAAGCAAGCAAAAGCGTACAAAACACCGTTTTCAAGTATTTAAACTGTCATATTCATGTATATGTCGTGTGTAATGGCTTATGTTTGCAAAATCAAGATAAAATAGCTGTTTTCAGCTTGCAAAAACATACAAAATGCTGTTTTCAAGTATTTAAACTGTCATATTCATGTTTCTGTCGTGTATAATGGTTAATGTTGGGGAAATCAAGATAATGTTGCTGTTTTAAGCATGCAAAAGCATACAAAACACCGTTTTCAAGTTTTTTAACTGTCATATTCATTTATATGTCGTGTGTAATGGCTTATGTTTGCAAAATGAAGATAAAATAGCTGTTTTCAGAATGAAAAAACATACAAAATGCTGTTTTCAAGTATTTAAACTGTCATATTCATGTTTCTGTCGTGTATAATGGTTAATGTTGGGGAAAACAAGATAAAATTGCTGTTTTAAGCATGCAAAAGCATACAAAACACCGTTTTCAAGTTTTTAAACTGTCATATTCATGTATATGTCGTGTGTAATGGCTTATGTTTGCAAAATCAAAATTAAACATCTGTTTTCAGAATGAAAAAACATACAAAATGCTGTTTTCAAGTATTTAAACTGTCATATTCATGTTTCTGTCGTGTATAATGGCTAATAATGGTGGAACCAAGATAAAATTGCTGTTTTAAGCATGCAAAAGCATACAAAACACCGTTTTCAAGTATTTAAACTGTCATATTCATGTATATGTCGTGTGTAATGGCTTATGTTTGCAAAATCAAAATAAAACATCTGTTTTCAGAATGAAAAAACATACAAAATGCTGTTTTCAAGTATTTAAACTGTCATATTCTTGTTTCTGTCGTGTATAATGGTTAATGTTGGGGAAATCAAGATCAAATTGCTGTTTTAAGCATGCAAAAGCAAACAAAACACCGTTTTCAAGTTTTTAAACTGTCATATTCATTTATATGTCATGTGTAATGGCTTATGTTTGCAAAATCAAAATAAAACATCTGTTTTCAGAATAAAAAAACATACAAAATGCTGTTTTCAAGTATTTAAACTGTCATATTCATGTATATGTCGTGTGTAATGGCTTATGTTTGCAAAATCAAAATAAAACATCTGTTTTCAGAATGAAAAAACATACAAAATGCTGTTTTCAAGTATTTAAACTGTCATATTCATGTTTCTGTCGTGTATAATGGCTAATATTGGTGAAACCAAGATAAAATTTCTGCTTTAAGCAAGCAAAAGTGTACAAAACACCGTTTTCAAGTATTTAAACTGTCATATTCATGTATATGTCGTGTGTAATGGCTTATGTTTGCAAAATCAAAATAAAACATCTGTTTTCAGAATGAAAAAAACATACAAAATGCTGTTTTCAAGTATATAAACTGTCATATTCATGTTTCTGTCGTGTATAATGGATAATATTGGTGAAACCAAGATAAAATTTCTGCTTCAAGCAAGCAAAAGCGTACAAAACACCGTTTTCAAGTATTTAAACTGTCATATTCATGTATATGTCGTGTGTAATGGCTTATGTTTGCAAAATCAAAATAAAACATCTGTTTTCAGAATAAAAAAACATACAAAATGCTGTTTTCAAATATTTAAAATGTCATATTCATGTTTCTGTCGTGTATAATGGCTAATATTGGTGAAACCAAGATAAAATTTTTGCTTTAAGCAAGCAAAAGCGTACAAAACACCGTTTTCAAGTATTTAAACTGTCATATTCATGTATATGTCGTGTGTAATGGCTTATGTTTGCAAAATCAAAATAAAACATCTGCTTTCAGAATGAAAAAACATACAAAATGCTGTTTTCAAGTATTTAAAATGTCATATTCATGTTTCTGTCGTGTATAATGGCTAATATTGGTGACACCAAGATAAAATTTCTGCTTTAAGCAAGCAAAAGCGTACAAAACACCGTTTTCAAGTATTTAAACTGTCATATTCATGTATATGTCGTGTGTAATGGCTTATGTTTGCAAAATCAAAATAAAACATCCGTTTTCAGAATGAAAAAACATACAAAATGCTGTTTTCAAGTATTTAAACTGTCATATTCATGTTTCTGTCGTGTATAATGGCTAATATTGGTGAAACCAAGATAAAATTTCTGCTTTAAGCAAGCAAAAGCGTACAAAACACCGTTTTCAAGTATTTAAACTGTCATATTCATGTATATGTCGTGTGTAGTGGCTTATGTTTGCAAAATCAAGATAAAATAGCAGTTTTCAGCTTGCAAAAACATACAAAATGCTGTTTTCAAGTATTTAAACTGTCATATTCATGTTTCTGTCGTGTATAATGGCTAATATTGGTGAAACCAAGATAAAATTGCTGTTTTAAGCATGCAAAAGCATACAAAACACCGTTTTTAAGTATTTAAACTGTCATATTCATGTTTCTGTCGTGTATAATGGCTAATATTGGTGAAACCAAGATAAAATTGCTGTTTTAAGCATGCAAAAGCATACAAAACACCGTTTTCAAGTATTTAAACTGTCATATTCATGTATATGTCGTGTGTAATGGCTTATGTTTGCAAAATCAAAATAAAACATCTGTTTTCAGAATGAAAAAACATACAAAATGCTGTTTTCAAGTATTTAAACTGTCATATTCATGTTTCTGTCGTGTATAATTGTTAATGTTGGGGAAGTCAAGATAAAATTGCTGTTTTAAGCATGCAAAAGCATACAAAATACCGTTTACAAGTTTTTAAACTGTCATATTCATTTATATGTCGTGTGTAATGGCTTATGTTTGCAAAATCAAAATAAAACATCTGTTTTCAGAATAAAAAAACATAGAAAATGCTGTTTTCAAGTATTTAAACTGTCATATTCATGTTTCTGTCGTGTATAATGGCTAATATTGGTGAAACCAAGATAAAATTTCTGCTTTAAGCAAGCAAAAGCGTACAAAGCACCGTTTTCAAGTATTTAAACTGTCATATTCATGTATATGTCGTGTGTAATGGCTTATGTTTGCAAAATCAAAATAAAACATCTGTTTTCATAATGAAAAAACATACAAAATTCTGTTTTCAAGTATTTAAACTGTCATATTCATGTTTCTGTCGTGTATAATGGCTAATATTGGTGAAACCAAGATAAAATTTCTGCTTTAAGCAAGCAAAAGCGTACAAAACACCGTTTTCAAGTATTTAAACTGTCATATTCATGTATATGTCGTGTGTAATGGCTTATGTTTGCAAAATGAAGATAAAATAGCTGTTTTCAGCTTGCAAAAACATACAAAACACCGTTTTCAAGTACTTAAACTGTCATATTCATGTATATGTCGTGTGTAATGGCTTATGTTTGCAAAATCAAGATAAAATAGCTGTTTTCAGAATGCAAAAACATACAAAATGCTGTTTTCAAGTACTGAAACTGTCATATACATGTTTCTGTCGTGTATAATGGCTAATATTGGTGAAACCAAGTTAAAATTGTTGTTTTAAGCATGCAAAAGCATACAAAACACCGTTTTCAAGTATTTAAACTGTCATATTCATATATATGTCGTATGTAATGGCTTATGTTTGCAAAATCAAGATAAAATAGCTGTTTTCAGAATGCAAAAACATACAAAATGCTGTTTTCAAGTACTGAAACTGTCATATTCATGTTTCTGTCGTGTATAATGGCTAATATTGGTGAAACCAAGATAAAATTTCTGCTTTAAGCAAGCAAAAGCGTACAAAACACCGTTTTCAAGTATTTAAACTGTCATATTCATGTATATGTCGTGTGTTATGGCTTATGTTTGCAAAATCAAAATAAAACATCTGTTTTCAGAATGAAAAAACATACAAAATGCTGTTTTCAAGTACTGAAACTGTCATATTCATGTTTCTGTCGTGTATAATGGCTAATATTGGTGAAATCAAGATAAAATTTCTGCTTTAAGCAAGCAAAAGCGTACAAAACACCGTTTTCAAGTATTTAAACTGTCATATTCATGTATATGTCGTGTGTAATGGCTTATGTTTGCAAAATCAAGATAAAAAAGCTGTTTTCAGCTTGCAAAAACATACAAAATGCTGTTTTCAAGTATTTAAACTGTCATATTCATGTTTCTGTCGTGTATAATGGCTAATATTGGTGAATCCAAGATAAAATTTCTCCTTTAAGCAAGCAAAAGCGTACAAAACACCGTTTTCAAGTATTTAAACTGTCTTATTCATGTATATGTCGTGTGTAATGGCTTGTGTTTGCAAAATCAAAATAAAACATCTGTTTTCAGAATGAAAAAACATACAAAATGCTGTTTTCAAGTATTTAAACTGTCATATTCATGTTTCTGTCGTGTATAATGGCTAATATTGGTGAAACCAAGATAAAATTTCTGCTTTAAGTAAGCAAAAGCGTACAAAACACCGTTTTCAAGTATTTAAACTGTCATATTCATGTATATGTCGTGTGTAATGGCTTATGTTTGCAAAATCAAGATAAAATAGCAGTTTTCAGCTTGCAAAAACATACAAAATGCTGTTTTCAAGTATTTAAACTGTCATATTCATGTTTCTGTCGTGTATAATGGCTAATATTGGTGAAACCAAGATAAAATTGCTGTTTTAAGCATGCAAAAGCATACAAAACACCGTTTTCAAGTATTTAAACTGTCATATTCATGTTTCTGTCGTGTATAATGGCTAATATTGGTGAAACCAAGATAAAATTGCTGTTTTAAGCATGCAAAAGCATACAAAACACCGTTTTCAAGTATTTAAACTGTCATATTCATGTATATGTCGTGTGTAATGGCTTATGTTTGCAAAATCAAAATAAAACATCTGTTTTCAGAATGAAAAAACATACAAAATGCTGTTTTCAAGTATTTAAACTGTCATATTCATGTTTCTGTCGTGTATAATTGTTAATGTTGGGGAAATCAAGATAAAATTGCTGTTTTAAGCATGCAAAAGCATACAAAATACCGTTTTCAAGTTTTTAAACTGTCATATTCATTTATATGTCGTGTGTAATGGCTTATGTTTGCAAAATCAAAATAAAACATCTGTTTTCAGAATAAAAAAACATAGAAAATGCTGTTTTCAAGTATTTAAACTGTCATATTCATGTTTCTGTCGTGTATAATGGCTAATATTGGTGAAACCAAGATAAAATTTCTGCTTTAAGCAAGCAAAAGCGTACAAAGCACCGTTTTCAAGTATTTAAACTGTCATATTCATGTATATGTCGTGTGTAATGGCTTATGTTTGCAAAATCAAAATAAAACATCTGTTTTCATAATGAAAAAACATACAAAATTCTGTTTTCAAGTATTTAAACTGTCATATTCATGTTTCTGTCGTGTATAATGGCTAATATTGGTGAAACCAAGATAAAATTTCTGCTTTAAGCAAGCAAAAGCGTACAAAACACCGTTTTCAAGTATTTAAACTGTCATATTCATGTATATGTCGTGTGTAATGGCTTATGTTTGCAAAATGAAGATAAAATAGCTGTTTTCAGCTTGCAAAAACATACAAAACACCGTTTTCAAGTACTTAAACTGTCATATTCATGTATATGTCGTGTGTAATGGCTTATGTTTGCAAAATCAAGATAAAATAGCTGTTTTCAGAATGCAAAAACATACAAAATGCTGTTTTCAAGTACTGAAACTGTCATATACATGTTTCTGTCGTGTATAATGGCTAATATTGGTGAAACCAAGTTAAAATTGCTGTTTTAAGCATGCAAAAGCATACAAAACACCGTTTTCAAGTATTTAAACTGTCATATTCATGTATATGTCGTATGTAATGGCTTATGTTTGCAAAATCAAGATAAAATAGCTGTTTTCAGAATGCAAAAACATACAAAATGCTGTTTTCAAGTACTGAAACTGTCATATTCATGTTTCTGTCGTGTATATTTATATTTTATATTTATATTTATTTATTTGGCCAATTACAATGGATGTTTTTAGCAGGTCAACAATAGTAATAAATATACAAGTAACAAAGTATCAAAAATACAATAGTTTTACAGGTAAATGATATACCAAAAACAGGGACATAGCAGATTTGCATGTCAACAAACAGTGTCAAGCTCGCAAGACAGAAACTCTTCAATTGTATAAAAAGCCTTGTGTATTAATATTTTTTTAATACAGTTTTTAAATTTTTTAGTATTTAATTCCTTTATCGTGTTTGGAAGACAATTATAGAGATCGAGATTTAACGAATTTTTATTTGAAATTTGTAATTTGTATTTTGGCTTGCGAAGCAGATTTGCTGATCTTGTCTGGTAAGAGTGGATATCACCATTGGTAATTAAAAGAGGTTTGTTACTATGGATTTCAATTAGAGTGCTCATTATGAACAGTGAAGGAAGAGTCATGATTTCTAAATTGATAAATGATTGTCTGCAGTGGTCATTGTATCCTAGTCCTGATATTGTTCTGACTGCTCTCTTTTGGAGTCTAAAAATTTTTACCGAATTTGAGGAGCTACCCCAAAACAAGATTCCATACGCCATAATAGAGTGGAACAAAGAGAAATAAACAGTTCTGAGAGTTGTTAAATCAACTAGTGTCTTTAGTCTTCTGAGTAAAAACAGGACACCTGACAGTTTGTGGCTGATATGTAAAACGTGCGAATTGCCACTTAGAGATGGCTCGATACTAATGCCAAGAATTGTAACTGGGTCTCCTTTCCTAACATTGTTATTTGTCGATACAATTAGTTCTTGAGTTTTCTCTTTGTTTAGTAATAAATTGTTTGCTGCGAACCAACTTTCCGCTTTTTTAATACACTCAGTTCGCATGCTTAAAAGATTATTTACATTACAGTCGCCATTGATAAGGGTGGTGTCATCAGCGAAGAGAATACTATCACAGGGCCCCATAAAGCGACTGAAGTCGTTTACGTAGATTAGGAAGAAAATAGGTCCCAGGTTCGAACCCTGCGGCACCCCGTATTCCAACACGTTGAAACTAGATTGAGATCCAGCAATCTCAACATACTGTGTACGATTTTCTAAGTATGATTCGAAAAGGTTGAGAGCTACACCGTTGTCACCATAATGCTTTAATTTAGCGAGCAAAATTTTGTGTGAAACGCAATCAAACGCCTTGGAGAGGTCACACAAGGTGACAGCCACGTGGTGGCCCCTCTCAAGATCTTCAATTATTTTATAAATGATATTTAAGACCGCCTTTGGGAATATCTTTAATAATATTGACAGCTACCGTGGTAAAATACTCGTTAAATTCATTTGGCGACAAGTCCGGCTGTTTAATTGTTTTGTTTCCTTTCTTACGTTCACTATTTATTAAATTCCAAGTATCCTTGGATCTATTTTTCGATCCTTGTATGAAACTACTGTAAGCTGCAGATTTAGCTTTTATAATTTCATTTTTATAGTTTCTTTGTTTTGATTTATATAGTTTTTGAAACTGCAAGTTTCTTGTACTAATAAAACAGATATTTATAATGTTTAATTCTTCTCTCATATTTTTGAGAGTGGAATTAAACCAGTTGACAGGATATTTGTTCTCTTTAACTGTACGCGATTTAGAAGGGAAATAAAGCTCAATTAGATAAGAGAGACAGTCTATTAGCGAGCTAATATGCTGATCGATAGATAATTCGCTATCACTAAAGACATTATGAAAATCAATTGCATTTAAAGCGAGCTTGAAATGTTCTACATTTTGTTGAGTAAAACTTCTGACACCTACATACTGTTTCTTTGAGAAATTATTGTGGGTAAAAATGAAACAATATTGACCAAGGTGGTCGGAGAGACAAGGGTTCACCGTACCAACTTCAAAATAACTGTCACTTAAATTTGTGACTATGTTGTCAATGCAGCTGCTCGAGTGTTCCGTCACTCTAGTTGGCTCCGTGATAGTAGCTCTGAGACCAAAGGAACGAATTAAGTTTAATAATTCAAGTGAGTTTGAACCACAGTTTTTGAAAAAATCAAAATTAAAATCACCGATGAAGATTACGTCTCTGTAGAGACATCTTAGTTTAAGAAGTAACTCCTCAAAATTGGATAAAAAAATATCAAAGTTACCTAAACACGTTCTGTAGAGTGCAATGAGAAGAATATTACTATTTACCAGCTCGATTCCACAGAATTCAGCATGGCACATCGTATTGAAATCCTCTAGGTCAATTACCTTGCAATTTATATGATCTTTCGTAAAGATTGCCACTCCACCATGTTTGTGCGTACTCCTGCAAAAGTAGGAAGTTAAATTGTAAGACAAAACATTTGCTAATTTTAAAGATTGTGCGTCAAGCCAATGTTCAGTGATACATACTATATCGAATGGAAAGTCGTTTAAAAACAAAGATAACTGATCGATCTTGTTGCCTAGGCACTGTATATTGACATGGAAAATACTTACATTTGTCCTGTCACAAACAAATTTATCCAATAAGATTTGATTAAGATTGTTGTTGTTGCTGGTGTTGGTTAGGCTTTCGTTGTTGTTGTCACTTTGTCGAAAAAAGGACGAATACAGGAGCCTAGAGGCCAGATTGCAGGATCCATTGCTTTGTTCTTGTTATTATTGTACATTGTGATCTTAAAGGATGAATACAGGTCCGGAAAGCGAGAATTTAATTTTTCGGTCTTCACTTCTGGAATTATTTCTCTCAGATGAGTTTTAATATCTTCTTCTGTCGTTTTTGGATCTAATCTGCAGATATGTACAGAGAACAGCTTTGGAACGGCTCTAAACGTCGAAGAGTTTGTATCGAGGCTGCCCAAAACAGGAGCTTTTCTGGGTTTTACAGCATGTTTCACAGCTCTGGAATAATTATTGTTTGTTGAGTTGTTTGTCACAGCTGTGTCGTTTACTTCATTTTTATTTAATTCATTTTCATTTGAGCTAACTTCGTGTTCATTTAAAATTGTTTGGTTAGAGATGTTTGACAACACCAAATTTAAGGCATCATTTTTGACCGGTTTGTTGGTTATGTTTTTGTTTACTTTGTTAGTTAGGTTTTGTACCACATTTTGTGGCGAGTCGTTATGAGTATGTGTCGGTAAAATAGTGTTTAATTTATCCGAATTTATAACTGTTTTTGATTTGAGTTTGTGTTTGATTGCAGATGGCTCACTATGTGCTTTAAGGTTAACCTCTTTATTTAACAAGAGCACATGTTCGTTTAACATAGCTATTGTGAACTGTTGGTTGTCTATTAACAAATCTTTATTTTTAATAATTTCTTTTAAGTAATGAACATTGCATTTTAACACTTCTAGAATGTTTAAGTCTGTGTTTGTGACACTTGCAAAAGATAAGTCGTTTTCATCTTCTTCGTCGTCACAACAATTTATTAAGTTATCACCCACTATTGGTAATTTTTTTACTGTTGCACAACTCGTATGTGTGACCACACCACATTTAACACATTTTGGGCCTGATAAGGCAGTTTTGTGGCACCGTTTACACGCGTTTTCAACTTTTTTCTCACTAGTTACAATAGACCCGTCCGCTCTGTCAGCCATCTTGACTCATTCCATCATACAAAATGCTAATAATGGCTAATATTGGTGAAACCAAGATAAAATTTCTGCTTTAAGCAAGCAAAAGCGTACAAAACACCGTTTTCAAGTATTTAAACTGTCATATTCATGTATATGTCGTGTGTTATGGCTTATGTTTGCAAAATCAAAATAAAACATCTGTTTTCAGAATGAAAAAACATACAAAATGCTGTTTTCAAGTACTGAAACTGTCATATTCATGTTTCTGTCGTGTATAATGGCTAATATTGGTGAAATCAAGATAAAATTTCTGCTTTAAGCAAGCAAAAGCGTACAAAACACCGTTTTCAAGTATTTAAACTGTCATATTCATGTATATGTCGTGTGTAATGGCTTATGTTTGCAAAATCAAGATAAAATAGCTGTTTTCAGCTTGCAAAAACATACAAAATGCTGTTTTCAAGTATTTAAACTGTCATATTCATGTTTCTGTCGTGTATAATGGCTAATATTGGTGAATCCAAGATAAAATTTCTCCTTTAAGCAAGCAAAAGCGTACAAAACACCGTTTTCAAGTATTTAAACTGTCTTATTCATGTATATGTCGTGTGTAATGGCTTATGTTTGCAAAATCAAAATAAAACATCTGTTTTCAGAATAAAAAAAACATACAAAATGCTGTTTTCAAGTATTTAAACTGTCATATTCATGTTTCTGTCGTGTATAATGGCTAATATTGGTGAAACCAAGATAAAATATATGCTTTAAGCAAGCAAAAACTTACAAAACACCGTTTTCAAGTATTTAAACTGTCATTTTCATTTATATGTCGTGTGTAAAGGCTTATGTTTGCAGAATCATAATAAAACATCTGTTTTCAGAATGAAAAAACATACAAAATGCTGTTTTCAAGTATTTAAACTGTCATATTCATGTTTCTGTCGTGTATAATGGCTAATATTAGTGAAACCAAGATAAAATTTCTGCTTTAAGCAAGCAAAAACGTACAAAACACCGTTTTCAAGTATTTAAACTGTCATTTTCATTTATATGTCGTGTGTAATGGTTTATGTTTGCAAAATCAAAATAAAACATCTGTTTTCAGAATGAAAAAACATACAAAATGCTGTTTTCAAGTATTTAAAATGTCATAATCATGTTTCTGTCGTGTATAATGGCAAATGTTGGTGAAATCAAGTTAAAATTGCTGTTTTAGGCATGCAAAAGCATACAAAACACCGTTTTCAAGTATATAAACTGTCATATTCATGTATATGTCGTGTGTAATGGCTTATGTTTGCAAAATCAAGATAAAATAGCTGTTTTAAGCTTGCAAAAACATACAAAACACCGTTTTCAAGTACTTAAACTGTCATATTCATGTATATGTCATGTGTAATGGCTTATGTTTGCAAAATCAAAATAAAACATCTGTTTTCAGAATAAAAAAAACATACAAAATGCTGTTTTCAAGTATTTAAACTGTCATATTCATGTTTCTGTCGTGTATAATGGCTAATATTGGTGAAACCAAGATAAAATTGCTGTTTTAAGCATGCAAAAGCATACAAAACACTGTTTTCAAGTAATTAAACTGTCATATTCATGTATATGTCGTGTGTAATGGCTTATGTTTGCAAAATCAAAATAAAACATATGTTTTCAGAATGAAAAAACATACAAAATGCTGTTTTCAAGTATTTAAACTGTCATATTCATGTTTCTGTCGTGTATAATGGCTAATATTGGTGAAACCAAGATAAAATTTCTGCTTTAAGCAAGCAAAAGCGTACAAAACACCGTTTTCAAGTATTTAAACTGTCATATTCATGTTTCTGTCGTGTATAATGGCTAATATTGGTGAAACCAAGATAAAATTTCTGCTTTAAGCAAGCAAAAGCGTACAAAGCACCGTTTTCAAGTATTTAAACTGTCATATTCATGTATATGTCGTGTGTAATGGCTTATGTTTGCAAAATCAAAATAAAACATCTGTTTTCATAATGAAAAAACATACAAAATTCTGTTTTCAAGTATTTAAACTGTCATATTCATGTTTCTGCCGTGTATAATGGCTAATATTGGTGAAACCAAGATAAAATTTCTGCTTTAAGCAAGCAAAATCGTACAAAACACCGTTTTCAAGTATTTAAACTGTCATATTCATGTATATGTCGTGTGTAATGGCTTATGTTTGCAAAATGAAGATAAAATAGCTGTTTTCAGCTTGCAAAAACATACAAAACACCGTTTTCAAGTACTTAAACTGTCATATTCATGTATATGTTGTGTGTAATGGCTTATGTTTGCAAAATCAAGATAAAATATCTGTTTTCAGAATGCAAAAACATACAAAATGCTGTTTTCAAGTACTGAAACTGTCATATTCATGTTTCTGTCGTGTATAATGGCTAATATTGGTGAAACCAAGATAAAATTTCTGCTTTAAGCAAGCAAAAGCGTACAAAACACCGTTTTCAAGTATTTAAACTGTCATATTCATGTATATGTCGTGTGTTATGGCTTATGTTTGCAAAATCAAAATAAAACATCTGTTTTCAGAATGAAAAAACATACAAAATGCTGTTTTCAAGTACTGAAACTGTCATATTCATGTTTCTGTCGTGTATAATGGCTAATATTGGTGAAACCAAGATAAAATTTCTGCTTTAAGCAAGCAAAAGCGTACAAAACACCGTTTTCAAGTATTTAAACTGTCATATTCATGTATATGTCGTGTGTAATGGCTTATGTTTGCAAAATCAAGATAAAATAGCTGTTTTCAGCTTGCAAAAACATACAAAATGCTGTTTTCAAGTATTTAAACTGTCATATTCATGTTTCTGTCGTGTATAATGGCTAATATTGGTGAATCCAAGATAAAATTTCTCCTTTAAGCAAGCAAAAGCGTACAAAACACCGTTTTCAAGTATTTAAACTGTCTTATTCATGTATATGTCGTGTGTAATGGCTTATGTTTGCAAAATCAAAATAAAACATCTGTTTTCAGAATGAAAAAACACACAAAATGCTGTTTTCAAGTATTTAAACTGTCATATTCATGTTTCTGTCGTGTATAATGGCTAATATTGGTGAAACCAAGATAAAATATATGCTTTAAGCAAGCAAAAACTTACAAAACACCGTTTCCAAGTATTTAAACTGTCATTTTCATTTATATGTCGTGTGTAAAGGCTTATGTTTGCAGAATCAAAATAAAACATCTGTTTTCAGAATGAAAAAACATACAAAATGCTGTTTTCAAGTATTTAAACTGTCAAATTCATGTTTCTGTCGTGTATAATGGCTAATATTAGTGAAACCAAGATAAAATTTCTGCTTTAAGCAAGCAAAAACGTACAAAACACCGTTTTCAAGTATTTTAACTGTCATTTTCATTTATATGTCGTGTGTAATGGTTTATGTTTGCAAAATCAAAATAAAACATCTGTTTTGATAATGAAAAAACATACAAAATGCAGTTTTCAAGTATTTAAAATGTCATAATCATGTTTCTGTCGTGTATAATGGCAAATTTTGGTGAAATCAAAATAAAATTGCTGTTTTAGGCATGCAAAAGCATACAAAACACCGTTTTCAAGTATATAAACTGTCATATTCATGTATATGTCGTGTGTAATGGCTTATGTTTGCAAAATCAAGATAAAATAGCTGTTTTAAGCTTTGCAAAAACATACAAAACACCGTTTTCAAGTACTTAAACTGTCATATTCATGTATATGTCATGTGTAATGGCTTATGTTTGCAAAATCAAGATAAAATAGCTGTTTTCAGAATCAAAAAACATACAAAATGCTGTATTCAAGTATTTAAACTGTCATATTCATGTTTCTGTCGTGTATAATGGCTAATATTGGTGAAACCAAGATAAAATTGCTGTTTTAAGCAAGCAAAAACGTACAAAACACCGTTTTCAAGTATTTAAACTGTCATTTTCATTTATATGTCGTGTGTAATGGTTTATGTTTGCAAAATCAAAATAAAACATCTGTTTTGAGAATGAAAAAACATACAAAATGCAGTTTTCAAGTATTTAAAATGTCATAATCATGTTTCTGTCGTGTATAATGGCAAATTTTGGTGAAATCAAAATAAAATTGCTGTTTTAGGCATGCAAAAGCATACAAAACACCGTTTTCAAGTATATAAACTGTCATATTCATGTATATGTCGTGTGTAATGGCTTATGTTTGCAAAATCAAGATAAAATAGCAGTTTTCAGCTTGCAAAAACATACAAAATGCTGTTTTCAAGTATTTAAACTGTCATATTCATGTTTCTGTCGTGTATAATGGCTAATATTGGTGAAACCAAGATAAAATTGCTGTTTTAAGCATGCAAAAGCATACAAAACACCGTTTTCAAGTATTTAAACTATCATTTTCATTTATATGTCGTGTGTAAAGGCTTATGTTTGCAGAATCAAAATAAAACATTTGTTTTCAGAATGAAAAAACATACAAAATGCTGTTTTCAAGTATTTAAACTGTCATATTCATGTTTCTGTCGTATATAATGGCTAATATTGGTAAAACCAAGATAAAATTTCTGCTTTAAGCAAGCAAAAACGTACAAAACACCGTTTTCAAATATTTAAACTGTCATATTCATGTATATGTCGTGTGTAATGGTTTATGTTTGCAAAATCAAAATAAAACATCTGTTTTCAGAATGAAAAAACATACAAAATGCTGTTTTCAAGTATTTAAAATGTCTTAATCATGTTTCTGTCGTGTATAATGGCAAATGTTGGTGAAATCAAGATAAACTTGCTGTTTTAGGCATGCAAAAGCATACAAAACACCGTTTTCAAGTATATACTGTCATATTCATGTATATGTCGTGTGTAATGGCTTATGTTTGCAAAATCAAGATAAAATAGCTGTTTTCAGCTTGCAAAAACATACAAAACACCGTTTTCAAGTACTTAAACTGTCATATTCATGTATATGTCGTGTGTAATGGCTTATGTTTGCAAAATCAAAATAAAACATCTGTTTTCAGAATGAAAAAACATACAAAATGCTGTTGTCAAGATTTTAAACTGTCATATTCATGTTTCTGTCGTATATAATGATTAATGTTGGGGAAATCAAGATAAAATTGCTGTTTTAAGCATGCAAAAGCATACAAAACACCGTTTTCAAGTATTTAAACTGTCATATTCATATATATGTCGTGTGTAATGGCTTATGTTTGCAAAATCAAAATAAAACATCTGTTTTCAGAATGAAAAAACATACAAAATGCTGTTTTCAAGAATTTAAACTGTCATATTCATGTTTCTGTCGTATATAATGGTTAATGTTGGGGAAATCAAGATAAAATTGCTGTTTTAAGCATGCAAAAGCATACAAAACACCGTTTTCAAGTATTTAAACTGTCATATTCATATATATGTCGTGTGTAATGGCTTATGTTTGCAAAATCAAAATAAAACTTCTGTTTTCAGAATGAAAAAACATACAAAATGCTGTTTTCATGTATTTAAACTGTCATATTCATGTTTCTGTCGTGTATAATGGCTAATATTGGTGAAACCAAGATAAAATAGCTGTTTTCAGTTTGCAAAAACATACAAAACACGGTTTTCAAGTACTTAAACTGTCATATTCATGTATATGTCGTGTGTAATGGCTTATGTTTGCAAAATCAAAATAAAAACATCTGTTTTCAGAATGAAAAAACATACAAAATGCTGCTTTCAAGTATTTAAACTGTCATATTCATGTTTGTGTCGTGTATAATGGCTAATATTGGTGAAACCAAGATAAAATTTCTGCTTTAAGCAAGCAAAAGCGTACAAAACACCGTTTTCAAGTAGTTAAACTGTCATATTCATGTATATGTCGTGTGTAATGGCTTATGTTTGCAAAATCAAGATAAAATAGCAGTTTTCAGCTTGCAAAAACATACAAAATGCTGTTTTCAAGTATTTAAACTGTCATATTCATGTTTCTGTCGTGTATTATGGCTAATATTGGTGAAACCAAGATAAAATTGCTGTTTTAAGCATGCAAAAGCATAAAAAACACCGTTTTCAACTATTTAAACTGTCATTTTCATTTATATGTCGTGTGTAAAGGCTTATGTTTGCAGAATCAAAATAAAACATCTGTTTTCAGAATGAAAAAACATACAAAATGCTGTTTTCAAGTATTTAAACTGTCATATTAATGTTTCTGTCATGTATAATGGCTAATATTGGTGAAACTAAGATAAAATTTCTGCTTTAAGCAAGCAAAAACGTACAAAACACCGTTTTCAAGTATTTAAACTGTCATTTTCATTTATATGTCGTGTGTAAAGGCTTATGTTTGCAGAATCAAAATAAAACATCTGTTTTCAGAATGAAAAAACATACAAAATGCTGTTTTCAAGTATTTAAACTGTCATATTCAAGTTTCTGTCGTGTATAATGGCTAATATTGGTGAAACAAAGATAAAATTTCTGCTTAAAGCAAACAAAAGCGTACAAAACACCGTTTTCAAGTATTTAAACTGTCTTATTCATGTATATGTCGTGTGTAATGGCTTATGTTTGCAAAATCAAAATAAAACATCCGTTTTCAGAATGAAAAAACATACAAAATGCTGTTTTCAAGTATTTAAACTGTCATATTCATGTTTCTGTCGTGTATAATGGCTAATATTGGTGAAACCAAGATAAAATTTCTGCTTTAAGCAAGCAAAAGCGTACAAAACACCGTTTTCAAGTATTTAAACTGTCATATTCATGTATATGTCGTGTGTAATGGCTTATGTTTGCAAAATCAAAATAAAACATCTTTTTTCAGAATGAAAAAACATACAAAATGCTGTTTTCAAGAATTTAAACTGTCATATTCATGTTTCTGTCGTATATAATGGTTAATGTTGGGGAAATCAAGATAAAATTGCTGTTTTAAGCATGCAAAAGCATACAAAACACCGTTTTCAAGTATTTAAACTGTCATATTCATATATATGTCGTGTGTAATGGCTTATGTTTGCAAAATCAAAATAAAACATCTGTTTTCAGAATGAAAAAACATACAAAATGCTGTTTTCATGTATTTAAACTGTCATATTCATGTTTCTGTCGTGTATAATGGCTAATATTGGTGAAACCAAGATAAAATAGCTGTTTTCAGTTTACAAAAACATACAAAACACCGTTTTCAAGTACTTAAACTGTCATATTCATGTATATGTCGTGTGTAATGGCTTATGTTTGCAAAATCAAAATAAAAACATCTGTTTTCAGAATGAAAAAACATACAAAATGCTGTTTTCAAGTATTTAAACTGTCATATTCATGTTTCTGTCGTGTATAATGGCTAATATTAGTGAAACCAAGATAAAATTTCTGCTTTAAGCAAGCAAAAGCGTACAAAACACCGTTTTCAAGTATTTAAACTGTCATATTCATGTATATGTCGTGTGTAATGGCTTATGTTTGCAAAATCAAGATAAAATAGCTGTTTTCAGCTTGCAAAAACATACAAAATGCTGTTTTCAAGTATTTAAACTTTCATATTCATGTTTCTGTCGTGTATAATGGCTAATATTGGTGAATCCAAGATAAAATTTCTGCTTTAAGCAAACAAAAGCGTACAAAACACCGTTTTCAAGTATTTAAACTGTCATATTCATGTATATGTCGTGTGTAATGGCTTATGTTTGCAAAATCAATAAAACATCTGTTTTCAGAATGAAAAAACATACAAAATGCTGTTTTCAAGTATTTAAACTGTCATATTCATGTTTGTGTCGTGTATAATGGCTAATATTGGTGAAACCAAGATAAAATTTCTGCTTTAAGCAAGCAAAAGCGTACAAAACACCGTTTTCAAGTAGTTAAACTGTCATATTCATGTATATGTCGTGTGTAATGGCTTATGTTTGCAAAATCAAGATAAAATAGCAGTTTTCAGCTTGCAAAAACATACAAAATGCTGTTTTCAAGTATTTAAACTGTCATATTCATGTTTCTGTCGTGTATTATGGCTAATATTGGTGAAACCAAGATAAAATTGCTGTTTTAAGCATGCAAAAGCATAAAAAACACCGTTTTCAAGTATTTAAACTGTCATTTTCATTTATATGTCGTGTGTAAAGGCTTATGTTTGCAGAATCAAAATAAAACATCTGTTTTCAGAATGAAAAAACATACAAAATGCTGTTTTCAAGTATTTAAACTGTCATATTAATGTTTCTGTCATGTATAATTGCTAATATTGGTGAAACTAAGATAAAATTTCTGCTTTAAGCAAGCAAAAACGTACAAAACACCGTTTTCAAGTATTTAAACTGTCATTTTCATTTATATGTCGTGTGTAAAGGCTTATGTTTGCAGAATCAAAATAAAACATCTGTTTTCAGAATGAAAAAACATACAAAATGCTGTTTTCAAGTATTTAAACTGTCATATTCAAGTTTCTGTCGTGTATAATGGCTAATATTGGTGAAACCAAGATAAAATTTCTGCTTTAAGCAAGCAAAAGCGTACAAAACACCGTTTTCAAGTATTTAAACTGTCATATTCATGTATATGTCCTGTGTAATGGCTTATGTTTGCAGAATCAAAATAAAACATCTGTTTTCAGAATGAAAAAACATACAAAATGCTGTTTTCAAGTATTTAACCTGTCATATTCAAGTTTCTGTCGTGTATAATGGCTAATATTGGTGAAACCAAGATAAAATTTCTGCTTTAAGCAAGCAAAAGCGTACAAAACACCGTTTTCAAGTATTTAAACTGTCATATTCATGTATATGTCGTGTGTAATGGCTTATGTTTGCAAACTCAAAATAAAACATCCGTTTTCAGAATGAAAAAACATACAAAATGCTGTTTTCAAGTATTTAAACTGTCATATTCATGTTTCTGTCGTGTATAATGGCTAATATTGGTGAAACCAAGATAAAATTTCTGCTTTAAGCAAGCAAAAGCGTACAAAACACCGTTTTCAAGTATTTAAACTGTCATATTCATGTAAATGTCATGTGTAATGGCTTATGTTTGCAAAATCAATAAAACATCTGTTTTCAGAATGAAAAAACATACAAAATGCTGTTTTCAAGTATTTAAACTGTCATATTCATGTTTGTGTCGTGTATAATGGCTAATATTGGTGAAACCAAGATAAAATTTCTGCTTTAAGCAAGCAAAAGCGTACAAAACACCGTTTTCAAGTAGTTAAACTGTCATATTCATGTATATGTCGTGCGTAATGGCTTATGTTTGCAAAATCAAAATAAAACATCTGTTTTCAGAATGAAAAAAACATACAAAATGCTGTTTTCAAGTATTTAAACTGTCATATTCATGTTTCTGTCGTGTATAATGGCTAATATTGGTGAAACCAAAATAAAATTTCTGCTTTAAGCAAGCAAAAGCGTACAAAACACCGTTTTCAAGTATATAAACTGTCATATACATGTATATGTCGTGTGTAATGGCTTATGTTTGCAAAATCAAGATAAAATAGCTGTTTTCAGCTTGCAAAAACATACAAAATGCTGTTTTCAAGTATTTAAACTGTCATATTCATGTTTCTGTCGTGTATAATGGCTAATATTGGTGAATGGCTTATGTTTGCAAAATCAAAATAAAACATCTGTTTTCAGAATGAAAAAACATACAAAATGCTGTTTTCAAGTATTTAAACTGTCATATTCATGTTTCTGTCGTGTATAATGGCTAATATTGGTGAAACCAAGATAAAATTTCTGCTTTAAGCAAGCAAAAGCGTACAAAACACCGTTTTCAAGTATTTAAACTGTCATATTCATGTATATGTCGTGTGTAATGGCTTATGTTTGCAAAATCAAGATAAAATAGCAGTTTTCAGCTAGCAAAAACATACAAAATGCTGTTTTCAAGTATTTAAACTGTCATATTCATGTTTCTGTCGTGTATAATGGCTAATATTGGTGAAACCAAGATAAAATTGCTGTTTTAAGCATGCAAAAGCATAAAAAACACCGTTTTCAAGTATTTAAACTGTCATTTTCATTTATATGTCGTGTGTAAAGGCTTATGTTTGCAGAATCAAAATAAAACATCTGTTTTCAGAATGAAAAAACATACAAAATGCTGTTTTCAAGTATTTAAACTGTCATATTCATGTTTCTGTGGCTAATATTGGTGAAACCAAGATAAAATTTCTGCTTTAAGCAAGCAAAAGCGTACAAAACAACGTTTTCAAGTATTTAAACTGTCATATTCATGTATATGTCGTGTGTAATGGCTTATGTTTGCAAAATCAAAATAAAACATCTGTTTTCAGAATGAAAAAACATACAAAATGCTGTTTTCAAGTATTTAAACTGTCATATTCAAGTTTCTGTCGTGTATAATGGCTAATATTGGTGAAACTAAGATAAAATTTCTGCTTTAAGCAAGCAAAAGCGTACAAAACACCGTTTTCAAGTATTTAAACTGTCATATTCATGTATATGTCGTGTGTAATGGCTTATGTTTGCAAAATCAAAATAAAACATCCGTTTTCTGAATGAAAAAACATACAAAATGCTGTTTTCAAGTATTTAAACTGTCATATTCATGTTTCTGTCGTGTATAATGGCTAATATTGGTGAAACCAAGATAAAATTTCTGCTTTAAGCAAGCAAAAGCGTACAAAACACCGTTTTCTAGTATTTAAACTGTCATATTCATGTATATGTCGTGTGTAATGGCTTATGTTTGCAAAATCAAGATAAAATAGCTGTTTTCAGCTTGCAAAAACATACAAAATGCTGTTTTCAAGTATTTAAACTTTCATATTCATGTTTCTGTCGTGTATAATGACTAATATTGGTGAATCCAAGATAAAATTTCTGCTTTAAGCAAACAAAAGCGTACAAAACACCGTTTTCAAGTATTTAAACTGTCATATTCATGTATATGTCGTGTGTAATGGCTTATGTTTGCAAAATCAATAAAACATCTGTTTTCAGAATGAAAAAACATACAAAATGCTGTTTTCAAGTATTTAAACTGTCATATTCATGTTTGTGTCGTGCATAATGGCTAATATTGGTGAAACCAAGATAAAATTTCTGCTTTAAGCAAGCAAAAGCGTACAAAACACCGTTTTCAAGTAGTTAAACTGTCATATTTATGTATATGTCGTGTGTAATGGCTTATGTTTGCAAAATCAAGATAAAATAGCAGTTTTCAGCTTGCAAAAACATACAAAATGCTGTTTTCAAGTATTTAAACTGTCATATTCATGTTTCTGTCGTGTATAATGGCTAATATTGGTGAAACCAAGATAAAATTGCTGTTTTAAGCATGCAAAAGCATAAAAAACACCGTTTTCAAGTAGTTAAACTGTCATATTCATGTATATGTCGTGTGTAATGACTTATGTTTGCAAAATCAAGATAAAATAGCAGTTTTCAGCTTGCAAAAACATACAAAATGCTGTTTTCAAGTATTTAAACTGTCATATTCATGTTTCTGTCGTGTATAATGGCTAATACTGGTGAAACCAAGATAAAATTGCTGTTTTAAGCATGCAAAAGCATAAAAAACACCGTTTTCAAGTATTTAAACTGTCATTTTCATTTATATGTCGTGTGTAAAGGCTTATGTTTGCAGAATCAAAATAAAACATCTGTTTTCAGAATGAAAAAACATACAAAATGCTGTTTTCAAGTATTTAAACTGTCATATTAATGTTTCTGTCATGTATAATGGCTAATATTGGTGAAACTAAGATAAAATTTCTGCTTTAAGCAAGCAAAAGCGTACAAAACACCGTTTTCAAGTATTTAAACTGTCATATTTATTTATTTATTTATTTAATGAAACCATTCCTACAGAACATAAAGTTCCAATTACAGGATGATTATTTAATATAATATTTATAAACCTTGCATAAATATGCAAAGAAATATGAAATACAAAACAAAACCAAACAAAATACATATTAAATTATTAATTAAATAATCAGCTTATTGTAAATAATATTAAGATATAAACACTCAAATACTCAAACAGAATAATAAAAATTTGAATATATATGAACAAAAAATATTAACATTATTCATAACGAAAAAAGCTTGATACATTATGTTTGAAAACATGAAATGAATTAAAAAATACATCATTGCTAAATGGAATACTATTATATATGGAACACATTTGAAAAATTGGAGATTTCATTTTATAATTTGTTCGTACCATATTAAGTTGAAAAGTTACTTTATTTCTCGTTGTTAAACGAGGTACATTTAAAGGAAGTTTACCAAGTAATGAAGTATCATTAATAATATTATTAAGCAGTTTATACAAAAATAAGCATGACTGTATTTTTCTGCGAGCATGTAAAGAAAGTAAATTCACCTCTGACAAAAGTGAGTTATAATTATAATCAAAATTGGGGTACTGATTAAAGATTTTAAAATAACAAAATTTAGCAAAGCGTTTTTGTACTGATTCAAGTTGTAATATATATTTATTATAAATTGGATTCCATACTTGTAGACAGTATTCCAATTTCGATCTCACAAAAGAAAAATATAAACGTTTCAGCGTTGATACATTATAAAAAGATTTACATGAGCGTATAACAAAACCCATATTCATGTATATGTCGTGTGTAATGGCTTATGTTTGCAAAATCAAAATAAAACATCCGTTTTCAGAATGAAAAAACATACAAAATGCTGTTTTCAAGTATTTAAACTGTCATATTCATGTTTCTGTCGTGTATAATGGCTAATATTGGTGAAACCAAGATAAAATTTCTGCTTTAAGCAAGCAAAAGCGTACAAAACACCGTTTTCAAGTATTTAAACTGTCATATTCATGTATATGTCGTGTGTAATGGCTTATGTTTGCAAAATCAATAAAACATCTGTTTTCAGAATGAAAAAACATACAAAATGCTGTTTTCAAGTATTTAAACTGTCATATTCATGTTTGTGTCGTGTATAATGGTTAATATTGGTGAAACCAAGATAAAATTTCTGCTTTAAGCAAGCAAAAGCGTACAAAACACCGTTTTCAAGTAGTTAAACTGTCATATTCATGTATATGTCGTGTGTAATGGCTTATGTTTGCAAAATCAAAATAAAACATCTGTTTTCAGAATGAAAAAAACATACAAAATGCTGTTTTCAAGTATTTAAACTGTCATATTCATGTTTCTGTCGTGTATAATGGCTAATATTGGTGAAACCAAGATAAAATTTCTGCTTTAAGCAAGCAAAAGCGTACAAAACACCGTTTTCAAGTATATAAACTGTCATATTCATGTATATGTCGTGTGTAATGGCTTATGTTTGCAAAATCAAGATAAAATAGCTGTTTTCAGCTTGCAAAAACATACAAAATGCTGTTTTCAAGTATTTAAACTGTCATATTCATGTTTCTGTCGTGTATAATGGCTAATATTGGTGAATGGCTTATGTTTGCAAAATCAAAATAAAACATCTGTTTTCAGAATGAAAAAACATACAAAATGCTGTTTTTAAGTATTTAAACTGTCATATTCATGTTTCTGTCGTGTATAATGGCTAATATTGGTGAAACCAAGATAAAATTTCTGCTTTAAGCAAGCAAAAGCGTACAAAACACCGTTTTCAAGTATTTAAACTGTCATATTCATGTATATGTCGTGTGTAATGGCTTATGTTTGCAAAATCAATAAAACATCTGTTTTCAGAATGAAAAAACATACAAAATGCTGTTTTCAAGTATTTAAACTGTCATATTCATGTTTCTGTCGTGTATAATGGCTAATATTGGTGAAACCAAGATAAAATTTCTGCTTTAAGCAAGCAAAAGCGTACAAAACACCGTTTTCAAGTATTTAAACTGTCATATTCATGTATATGTCGTGTGTAATGGCTTATGTTTGCAAAATCAAAATAAAACATCTGTTTTCAGAATGAAAAAACATACAAAATGCTGTTTTCAAGTATTTAAACTGTCATATTCAAGTTTCTGTCGTGTATAATGGCTAATATTGGTGAAACCATGATAAAATTTCTGCTTTAAGCAAGCAAAAGCGTACAAAACACCGTTTTCAAGTATTTAAACTGTCATATTCATGTATATGTCGTGTGTAATGGTTTATGTTTGCAAAATCAAAATAAAACATCCGTTTTCTGAATGAAAAAACATACAAAATGCTGTTTTCATGTATTTAAACTGTCATATTCATGTTTCTGTCGTGTATAATGGCTAATATTGGTGAAACCAAGATAAAATAGCTGTTTTCAGTTTGCAAAAACATACAAAACACCGTTTTCAAGTACTTAAACTGTCATATTCATGTATATGTCGTGTGTAATGGCTTATGTTTGCAAAATCAAAATAAAAACATCTGTTTTCAGAATGAAAAAACATACAAAATGCTGTTTTCAAGTATTTAAACTGTCATATTCATGTATATGTCGTGTGTAATGGCTTATGTTTGCAAAATCAATAAAACATCTGTTTTCAGAATGAAAAAACATACAAAATGCTGTTTTCAAGTATTTAAACTGTCATATTCATGTTTGTGTCTTGTATAATGGCTAATATTGGTGAAACCAAGATAAAATTTCTGCTTTAAGCAAGCAAAAGCGTACAAAACACCGTTTTCAAGTAGTTAAACTGTCATATTCATGTATATGTCGTGTGTAATGGCTTATGTTTGCAAAATCAAGATAAAACATCTGTTTTCAGAATGAAAAAACATACAAAATGCTGTTTTCAAGAATTTTAACTGTCATATTCATGTTTCTGTCGTATATAATGGTTAATGTTGGGGAAATCAAGATAAAATTGCTGTTTTAAGCATGCAAAAGCATACAAAACACCGTTTTCAAGTATTTAAACTGTCATATTCATATATATGTCGTGTGTAATGGCTTATGTTTGCAAAATCAAAATAAAACATCTGTTTTCAGAATGAAAAAACATTCAAAATGCTGTTTTCAAGTATTTAAACTGTCATATTCATGTTTCTGTCGTGTATAATGGCTAATATTGGTGAAACCAAGATAAAATTTCTGCTTTAAGCAAGCAAAAGCGTACAAAACACCGTTTTCTAGTATTTAAACTGTCATATTCATGTATATGTCGTGTGTAATGGCTTATGTTTGCAAAATCAAGATAAAATAGCTGTTTTCAGCTTGCAAAAACATACAAAATGCTGTTTTCAAGTATTTAAACTTTCATATTCATGTTTCTGTCGTGTATAATGGCTAATATTGGTGAATTCAAGATAAAATTTCTGCTTTAAGCAAACAAAAGCGTACAAAACACCGTTTTCAAGTATTTAAACTGTCATATTCATGTATATGTCGTGTGTAATGGCTTATGTTTGCAAAATCAATAAAACATCTGTTTTCAGAATGAAAAAACATACAAAATGCTGTTTTCAAGTATTTAAACTGTCATATTCATGTTTGTGTCGTGTATAATGGCTAATATTGGTGAAACCAAGATAAAATTTCTGCTTTAAGCAAGCAAAAGCGTACAAAACACCGTTTTCAAGTAGTTAAACTGTCATATTCATGTATATGTCGTGTGTAATGGCTTATGTTTGCAAATTCAAGATAAAATAGCAGTTTTCAGCTTGCAAAAACATACAAAATGCTGTTTTCAAGTATTTAAACTGTCATATTCATGTTTCTGTCGTGTATAATGGCTAATATTGGTGAAACCAAGATAAAATTGCTGTTTTAAGCATGCAAAAGCATAAAAAACACCGTTTTCAAGTAGTTAAACTGTCATATTCATGTATATGTCGTGTGTAATGGCTTATGTTTGCAAAATCAAGATAAAATAGCAGTTTTCAGCTTGCAAAAACATACAAAATGCTGTTTTCAAGTATTTAAACTGTCATATTCATGTTTCTGTCGTGTATAATGGCTAATATTAATGAAACCAAGATAAAATTGCTGTTTTAAGCATGCAAAAGCATAAAAAACACCGTTTTCAAGTATTTAAACTGTCATTTTCATTTATATGTCGTGTGTAAAGGCTTATGTTTGCAGAATCAAAATAAAACATCTGTTTTCAGAATGAAAAAACATACAAAATGCTGTTTTCAAGTATTTAAACTGTCATATTAATGTTTCTGTCATGTATAATGGCTAATATTGGTGAAACTAAGATAAAATTTCTGCTTTAAGCAAGCAAAAGCGTACAAAACACCGTTTTCAAGTATTTAAACTGTCATATTTATTTATTTATTTATTTAATGAAACCATTCCTACAGAACATAAAGTTCCAATTACAGGATGATTATTTAATATAATATTTATAAACCTTGCATAAATATGCAAAGAAATATGAAATACAAAACAAAACCAAACAAAATACATATTAAATTATTAATTAAATAATCAGCTTATTGTAAATAATATTAAGATATAAACACTCAAATACTCAAACAGAATAATAAAAATTTGAATATATATGAACAAAAAATATTAACATTATTCATAACGAAAAAAGCTTGATACATTATGTTTAAAAACATGAAATGAATTAAAAAATACATCATTGCTAAATGGAATACTATTATATATGGAACACATTTGAAAAATTGGAGATTTCATTTTATAATTTGTTCGTACCATATTAAGTTGAAAAGTTACTTTATTTCTCGTTGTTAAACGAGGTACATTTAAAGGAAGTTTACCAAGTAATGAAGTATCATTAATAATATTATTAAGCAGTTTATACAAAAATAAGCATGACTGTATTTTTCTGCGAGCATGTAAAGAAAGTAAATTCACCTCTGACAAAAGTGAGTTATAATTATAATCAAAATTGGGGTACTGATTAAAGATTTTAAAATAACAAAATTTAGCAAAGCGTTTTTGTACTGATTCAAGTTGTAATATATATTTATTATAAATTGGATTCCATACTTGTAGACAGTATTCCAATTTCGATCTCACAAAAGAAAAATATAAACGTTTCAGCGTTGATACATTATAAAAAGATTTACATGAGCGTATAACAAAACCCATATTCATGTATATGTCGTGTGTAATGGCTTATGTTTGCAAAATCAAAATAAAACATCCGTTTTCAGAATGAAAAAACATACAAAATGCTGTTTTCAAGTATTTAAACTGTCATATTCATGTTTCTGTCGTGTATAATGGCTAATATTGGTGAAACCAAGATAAAATTTCTGCTTTAAGCAAGCAAAAGCGTACAAAACACCGTTTTCAAGTATTTAAACTGTCATATTCATGTATATGTCGTGTGTAATGGCTTATGTTTGCAAAATCAATAAAACATCTGTTTTCAGAATGAAAAAACATACAAAATGCTGTTTTCAAGTATTTAAACTGTCATATTCATGTTTGTGTCGTGTATAATGGTTAATATTGGTGAAACCAAGATAAAATTTCTGCTTTAAGCAAGCAAAAGCGTACAAAACACCGTTTTCAAGTAGTTAAACTGTCATATTCATGTATATGTCGTGTGTAATGGCTTATGTTTGCAAAATCAAAATAAAACATCTGTTTTCAGAATGAAAAAAACATACAAAATGCTGTTTTCAAGTATTTAAACTGTCATATTCATGTTTCTGTCGTGTATAATGGCTAATATTGGTGAAACCAAGATAAAATTTCTGCTTTAAGCAAGCAAAAGCGTACAAAACACCGTTTTCAAGTATATAAACTGTCATATTCATGTATATGTCGTGTGTAATGGCTTATGTTTGCAAAATCAAGATAAAATAGCTGTTTTCAGCTTGCAAAAACATACAAAATGCTGTTTTCAAGTATTTAAACTGTCATATTCATGTTTCTGTCGTGTATAATGGCTAATATTGGTGAATGGCTTATGTTTGCAAAATCAAAATAAAACATCTGTTTTCAGAATAAAAAAACATACAAAATGCTGTTTTTAAGTATTTAAACTGTCATATTCATGTTTCTGTCGTGTATAATGGCTAATATTGGTGAAACCAAGATAAAATTTCTGCTTTAAGCAAGCAAAAGCGTACAAAACACCGTTTTCAAGTATTTAAACTGTCATATTCATGTATATGTCGTGTGTAATGGCTTATGTTTGCAAAATCAATAAAACATCTGTTTTCAGAATGAAAAAACATACAAAATGCTGTTTTCAAGTATTTAAACTGTCATATTCATGTTTGTGTCGTGTATAATGGCTAATATTGGTGAAACCAAGATAAAATTTCTGCTTTAAGCAAGCAAAAGCGTACAAAACACCGTTTTCAAGTAGTTAAACTGTCATATTCATGTATATGTCGTGAGTAATGGCTTATGTTTGCAAAATCAAGATAAAACATCTGTTTTCAGAATGAAAAAACATACAAAATGCTGTTTTCAAGTATTTAAACTGTCATATTAATGTTTCTGTCATGTATAATGGCTAATATTGGTGAAACTAAGATAAAATTTCTGCTTTAAGCAAGCAAAAACGTACAAAACACCGTTTTCAAGTATTTAAACTGTCATTTTCATTTATATGTCGTGTGTAAAGGCTTATGTTTGCAGAATCAAAATAAAACATCTGTTTTCAGAATGAAAAAACATACAAAATGCTGTTTTCAAGTATTTAAACTGTCATATTCATGTATATGTCGTGTGTAATGGCTTATGTTTGCAAAATCAATAAAACATCTGTTTTCAGAATGAAAAAACATACAAAATGCTGTTTTCAAGTATTTAAACTGTCATATTCATGTTTGTGTCGTGTATAATGGCTAATATTGGTGAAACCAAGATAAAATTTCTGCTTTAAGCAAGCAAAAGCGTACAAAACACCGTTTTCAAGTAGTTAAACTGTCATATTCATGTATATGTCGTGTGTAATGGCTTATGTTTGCAAAATCAAAATAAAACATCCGTTTTCAGAATGAAAAAACATACAAAATGCTGTTTTCAAGTATTTAAACTGTCATATTCATGTTTCTGTCGTGTATAATGGCTAATATTGGTGAAACCAAGATAAAATTTCTGCTTTAAGCAAGCAAAAGCGTACAAAACACCGTTTTCAAGTATTTAAACTGTCATATTAATGTATATGTCGTGTGTAATGGCTTATGTTTGCAAAATCAAAATAAAACATCTGTTTTCAGAATGAAAAAACATACAAAATGCTGTTTTTAAGTATTTAAACTGTCATATTCATGTTTCTGTCGTGTATAATGGCTAATATTGGTGAAACCAAGATAAAATTTCTGCTTTAAGCAAGCAAAAGCGTACAAAACACCGTTTTCAAGTATTTAAACTGTCATATTCATGTATATGTCGTGTGTAATGGCTTATGTTTGCAAAATCAAAATAAAACATCTGTTTTCAGAATGAAAAAAACATACAAAATGCTGTTTTCAAGTATTTAAACTGTCATATTCATGTTTCTGTCGTGTATAATGGCTAATATTGGTGAAACCAAGATAAAATTTCTGCTTTAAGCAAGCAAAAGCGTACAAAACACCGTTTTCAAGTATATAAACTGTCATATTCATGTATATGTCGTGTGTAATGGCTTATGTTTGCAAAATCAAGACAAAATAGCTGTTTTCAGCTTGCAAAAACATACAAAATGCTGTTTTCAAGTATTTAAACTGTCATATTCATGTTTCTGTCGTGTATAATGGCTAATATTGGTGAATGGCTTATGTTTGCAAAATCAAAATAAAACATCTGTTTTCAGAATGAAAAAACATACAAAATGCTGTTTTCAAGTATTTAAACTGTCATATTCATGTTTGTGTCGTGTATAATGGCTAATATTGGTGAAACCAAGATAAAATTTCTGCTTTAAGCAAGCAAAAGCGTACAAAACACCGTTTTCAAGTAGTTAAACTGTCATATTCATGTATATGTCGTGTGTAATGGCTTATGTTTGCAAAATCAAAATAAAACATCCGTTTTCAGAATGAAAAAACATACAAAATGCTGTTTTCAAGTATTTAAACTGTCATATTCATGTTTCTGTCGTGTATAATGGCTAATATTGGTGAAACCAAGATAAAATTTCTGCTTTAAGCAAGCAAAAGCGTACAAAACACCGTTTTCAAGTATTTAAACTGTCATATTCATGTATATGTCGTGTGTAATGGCTTATGTTTGCAAAATCAAAATAAAACATCTGTTTTCAGAATGAAAAAACATACAAAATGCTGTTTTTAAGTATTTAAACTGTCATATTCATGTTTCTGTCGTGTATAATGGCTAATATTGGTGAAACCAAGATAAAATTTCTGCTTTAAGCAAGCAAAAGCGTACAAAACACCGTTTTCAAGTATTTAAACTGTCATATTCATGTATATGTCGTGTGTAATGGCTTATGTTTGCAAAATCGAAATAAAACATCTGTTTTCAGAATGAAAAAAACATACAAAATGCTGTTTTCAAGTATTTAAACTGTCATATTCATGTTTCTGTCGTGTATAATGGCTAATATTGGTGAAACCAAGATAAAATTTCTGCTTTAAGCAAGCAAAAGCGTACAAAACACCGTTTTCAAGTATATAAACTGTCATATTCATGTATATGTCGTGTGTAATGGCTTATGTTTGCAAAATCAAGACAAAATAGCTGTTTTCAGCTTGCAAAAACATACAAAATGCTGTTTTCAAGTATTTAAACTGTCATATTCATGTTTCTGTCGTGTATAATGGCTAATATTGGTGAATGGCTTATGTTTGCAAAATCAAAATAAAACATCTGTTTTCAGAATGAAAAAACATACAAAATGCTGTTTTTAAGTATTTAAACTGTCATATTCATGTTTCTGTCGTGTATAATGGCTAATATTGGTCAAACCAAGATAAAATTTCTGCTTTAAGCAAGCAAAAGCGTACAAAACACCGTTTTCAAGTATTTAAACTGTCATATTCATGTATATGTCGTGTGTAATGGCTTATGTTTGCAAAATCAATAAAACATCTGTTTTCAGAATGAAAAAACATACAAAATGCTGTTTTCAAGTATTTAAACTGTCATATTCATGTTTCTGTCGTGTATAATGGCTAATATTGGTGAAACCAAGATAAAATTTCTGCTTTAAGCAAGCAAAAGCGTACAAAACACCGTTTTCAAGTACTTAAACTGTCATATTCATGTATATGTCGTATGTAATGGCTTATGTTTGCAAAATCAAGATAAAATAGCAGTTTTCAGCTTGCAAAAACATACAAAATGCTGTTTTCAAGTATTTAAACTGTCATATTCATGTTTCTGTCGTGTATAATGGCTAATATTGGTGAAACCAAGATAAAATTGCTGTTTTAAGCATGCAAAAGCATAAAAAACACCGTTTTCAAGTATTTAAACTGTCATTTTCATTTATATGTCGTGTGTAAAGGCTTATGTTTGCAGAATCAAAATAAAACATCTGTTTTCAGAATGAAAAAACATACAAAATGCTGTTTTCAAGTATTTAAACTGTCATATTCATGTTTCTGTGGCTAATATTGGTGAAACCAAGATAAAATTTCTGCTTTAAGCAAGCAAAAGCGTACAAAACAACGTTTTCAAGTATTTAAACTGTCATATTCATGTATATGTCGTGTGTAATGGCTTATGTTTGCAAAATAAAGATAAAATAGCTGTTTTCAGCTTGCAAAAACATACAAAATGCTGTTTTCAAGTATTTAAACTGTCATATTCATGTTTCTGTCGTGTATAATGGCTAATATTGGTGAAACCAAGATAAAATTTCTGCTTTAAGCAAGCAAAAGCGTACAAAACACCGTTTTCAAGTATTTAAACTGGCATATTCATGTATATGTCGTGGGTAATGGCTTATGTTTGCAAAATCAAGATAAAATAGCTGTTTTCAGCTTGCAAAAACATACAAAATGCTGTTTTCAAGTATTTAAACTGTCATAAACATATAATTGCTGTCAAAAGTGTACACACGTAGTTTTCTTTGCTCAGTATTTTCCTCTTTTTGGTGTTATTTTTTGTGTAAGAAGAATTGCAATTTGGTGCGATATCATTGTCAAAGTGTCAGCAGTTCGGAGGGTGTGTTTTGTTTCACCATCGACCAACGCAGCGGCAACAGAAGCGATTTATATTTTTTTAAAAACATAAGTCACTTATTGCTAAGTCATCTTAAGTTAAAATTTTTGTGTTTAAACAAGTTGATGATGAGTACTTCGCCTTGCGCCGCCTGTGTCCGAGTCATCGGCAAGAGGACGCCAGCTATCAACTGTGGCAAATGCGCGCGAATGTTTCATTCTACTTGTGCTAAACTGACTCCAGCTCAAGTCGACTTATTCAAGGACAAGAGTTGTGTTTGGTTCTGTACTGTTTGTCGACAGGCGGCTGATTTGAACATATCAGCTGTTTTGACGGACACAAATGATGATACTGATTCTGATAGCATGCAAGCCTTATTTACGAAAATGAAGAATGAAATCATTTCTGAAATGACTGTTAAGCTGGATGAACTTTTTACATCTGTCAAATTTTGTAGTGACAAAATTACAGACTTTGAACTCTCACTAAAACAGATAAATCTAAAACTTAAAGAAGTGGAGCAAATTAAAAAAGAAAATACTGTTTTAAAAAGTGAAGTGTCTGCAGTGTCCAACAAATTAAATGAACTTGAACAATACTCCAGATTGAATAATGTTATTATTAATAACGTACCGTCTAGAGCTGATGAAGATGTTATGGACATTGTGACAAATATAGGTTCAGTAGCAAATGTTGTAGTTAAAACATGTGACATTGATGCTGTTCACCGGGTTCCGTTGTTTAATAATACAAACAGTAAGAATACTCGTCATAAGCCCATAGTTGTAAAATTTGTTTCCCGTATTTTGAAAGACAATTTTTTGAGTGCTATTAAAGCTAAGAAAAATATTACAACTACGGACATAAAAATTGATAATTTAAATAATGATGTGTATGTAAATGATCATCTTACCCCGGCAAATATGCAACTGCTTAGACAGGCCCGTCAAGATCTCCGTGACGGTAAGGGTTTTAAATATGTTTGGACAAAAAATTGCAAAATTTTTGTTCGCAAGGACGATAATTCTAAAACACAACTAATAAGCAGTGTGCATGATATCCACAGATTAATCTAAAATAATTGTCTCACGATCATCTATTTTGTAATATATAAATCGCCTCTAAATAATGATTCGTTCTAATAGTAATTCTCAAGTAATTGAAAACAATTTTAAGTGTGGTCATATTAATGTAAGATCATTAGATTCATGTTTTTCTAAATTTAAGGACTTCATGTATGATCATAATTTTGATATTTTAGCAGTCACGGAAACATGGATAAGCGACACCTCCCCGGCTCAATTATTTCATATTGAACATTACAATTTGATAAGTTTACAAAGACCAGATAAACGTGGCGGAGGCGTCGCTTTTTATGTTCGTAATAACATTAATTACAAAATGTTAAATTTGTTAGATACTACAAATAACAGTATTGAACATCTTTGGATCCAGATCACTTTACATAATTGTAAACTAATAATTGGTGTTGTGTATAACCCACATTGTGATTCATATAAAGATCTAAGTGTTCTGGAACCAATACTTACAGAGTATGCCTCAGTGGCGGACTGTGTTATTTGTACCGGAGATATTAATGTAAATTTATTATTAAATGATGCACGTTCCACATTTTTTCAAAGCTTGTTATCAGCATACGGTATGCATCAATTAATAAATAATTACACGAGACCAGCCTCAAAATCTCTTCTCGATATTTTAGCAATATCTGATACATCGCTCTGTTCATATGCTGGTATTATCGATGATACAGATTTCACTGACCATTACTGTGTATTTTGTACTCTAAATATTCCTAAACAGACTTTTTCGAAAAGAAACTTCGTATACAGAGACTTTAAGAATTTTAATAATGAACAGTTTGTAGATGATTGCCGGGATGTTGACTGGAATAATATTTTGTATTTAGAAAATGTCAATGACAAACTAGAATATTTAAACAAAAATATTCTACTCTTATTTGACAAGCATGCACCTACAAAAACTGCCAGAACGTCTAAGAATTATTGTCCGTGGATTACTCCAGTAATCAAAATTATGCAGAATAAAAGAGACAAAGCTCTCGTTGCGTACAAAAAAGACAAAACAGAAGCTAAACATAAATATTACAAACAGTTACGAAATTTAACAACAACTGCAATACGCAGAGAGAAACAAGCTTACTTGGAGTGTGAAATTAACAATAATTCTGGAAATTCTGGCAAATTATGGAAAAGTCTTAGACGTGTAGGTGTCACAGAAAATACTGAAAATGATATTCCAGAAGACCTTTGTAATCCTGACAATTACGGGCACCATATAAGAAATAATATAGCTACTCCTGTCACGGATTCTACGTTAATGAGTGCATTTTTAAACAATAAAAATTTTGATCGGACGGGTGAGTCATTCGAATTTAAATGTACAGACAGTGACACTGTATAATAAAATTTTGCATAAGCTAAAATCGAATGCTGTGGGTGTGGATGGAATCTCGTTACAAATGATATTAATTACATTACCAATTATTATTGATTATATTACGCACATCGTGAATACATGCATTCTGGAAGGTGTAGTGCCTGATGTTTGGAAAATTGCAACCATAAGGCCAATAGCTAAACAAAAGACTTGTTCTACACTTGATGATCTGCGACCTATCAGCATTTTGCCTGCCATGTCTAAAGTTATAGAAAAAGTATGCTGCGATCAAATTATGTCATATGTAGTGGAGAAGAATATTTTGCCGGTTAATCAATCTGGTTTCAGAGCTGGTCATTCTACAAACACGTGTCTGTTAAATATCACGGATACTTTAATAAAAAATTTTGATGACAGCAATATTTCATTACTAATTCAGGTTGACTTTTCCAAAGCATTTGACATGGTAAATTATAGTATGTTAATAGCGAAGTTGAAATATTATAATTTTTCAAATGCAGCAATAAAATGGTGCGAAAGTTATTTATATGATAGGCATTTTCTTGTTAGCATGTCAACAACTGAAGAAACGCGTAACTCGTCGATTTTTCCCCTTGATTGCGGTGTTCCACTAGGGTCTAATTTATGGCCCTTGTTTTTCCTTATTTATGTTGCAGATATGCCATCAATATTTAATTTTAGTACTGCCCACACATACGCCGATGATACCCAAATTCTGGCAACAATTGATCCATCGTGCATCAACGAGCAGTGTGTAATAGTAAATAATGAATTAGACAAATTGGTATCGTGGATAGGGAGCAATGGTCTCAAAATTAACAATAATAAGTCGTCTTTATTGGTTGTTGGTCACTGTGGTTTGCTGCCAGATATAACTTTGGATGGCGTTTCACTGAGACGTACTACAAGTACTAAAATTCTAGGTGTTCATGTAGATAAAGACATAAACTTTAAAGAACATTTAAACAAAAAACTTGCTGCTGCACGACTAAAATTGCGCCATCTTTATCATTTTAGATACGACCTTAGCTCATCAGTTAGGCTACAACTGATAAATTCACTTATCATACCAATTTTTGATCACTGTGCTAGCACATATGTACCAAATCTCACGGTGGCCGACAAAAACAGAATTACACTATTCCAGAATTCATGTTTACGATTTGTATACGGGGTGCGTAAATATGACCATATAACAAAATATCGAGAGATGGCTAAAATACCTTCAGTTGATGAAAGAATGAAAATTGCGTATCTGTGTCTGGTACACAAAATTTATCTGACAAGAACTCCCTCTTACTTGCTGGACAAGTTAATTAAAAAGGAATACAATTATACCCTTAGAATAAAAGATCTTTTTATAGTACCATCCTTTAGAAAATCAAAGTACAAGGGTTCTTTCTCATATTTAGCACCATCGTTATATAATACTATTCCTCATTCATTAAGGGCTCTGAATATGATTTCTTTCCGAAAACATATTAAAAACATGTTTTGCTCGTTTTAAATCAAAATTGTATTCGTCACGATATTTTTCTCTGTGATTCGTAAGATCGGCAAATCAATTTATTTTTTGTATTTTTTCTTTCTTTATTTTTACATATATGATCATTCTTAAATTTATACTTTTCTCAGTTGTGTACCTTTTGGTTTTATTCAACTTTTATAAAACTGTTTATATATATATATATATATATATATATATATATATATATATATATATATATATATATATATATTATGTAATGTTTATATTTTGTAAGGTTAGGTGGAAGAACAGCCTTGGCTGAACCTCGCCTTTGACTCCTTTTGTCAATAAAGAAATTTATTATTATTATTATATTCATGTTTCTGTCGTGTATAATGGCTAATATTGGTGAAACCAAGATAAAATTTCTGCTTTAAGCAAGCAAAAGCGTACAAAACACCGTTTTCAAGAATTTAAACTGTCATATTCATGTATATGTCGTGTGTAATGGCTTATGTTTGCAAAATCAAGATAAAATAGCTGTTTTCAGCTTGCAAAAACATACAAAACACCGTTTTCAAGTATTTAAACTGTCATATTCATGTATATGTCGTGTGTAATGGCTTATGTTTGCAAAATAAAAATAAAACATCTGTTTTCAGAATGAAAAAACATACTAAATGCTGTTTTCAAGTATGTAAACTGTCATATTCATGTTTCTGTCGTGTATAATGGCTAATATTGGTGAAACCAAGATAAAATTTCTGCTTTAAGCAAGCAAAAGCGTACAAAACACCGTTTTCAAGTATTTAAACTGTCATATTCATGTATATGTCGTGCGTAATGGCTTATGTTTGCAAAATCAAGATAAAATAGCTGTTTTCAGCTTGCAAAAACATACAAAATGCTGTTTCCAAGTATTTAAACTGTCATATTAATGTTTCTGTCGTGTATAATGGCTAATATTGGTGAAACCAAGATAAAATTACTGCTTTAAGCAAGCAAAAGCGTACAAAACACCGTTTTCAAGAATTTAAACTGTCATATTCATGTATATGTCGTGCGTAATGGCTTATGTTTGCAAAATCAAGATAAAATTGCTGTTTTCAGCTTGCAAAAACATACAAAATGCTGTTTTCAAGTATTTAAACTGTCATATTCATGTATCTGTCGTGTATAATGGCTAATATTGGTGAAACCAAGAAAAAATTTCTGCTTTAAGCAAGCAAAAGCGTACAAAACACCGTTTTCAAGTATTTAAACTGTCATATTCATGTATATGTCGTGCGTAATGGCTTATGTTTGCAAAATCAAGATAAAATAGCTGTTTTCAGCTTGCAAAAACATACAAAATGCTGTTTCCAAGTATTTAAACTGTCATATTAATGTTTCTGTCGTGTATAATGGCTAATATTGGTGAAACCAAGATAAAATTACTGCTTTAAGCAAGCAAAAGCGTACAAAACACCGTTTTCAAGAATTTAAACTGTCATATTCATGTATATGTCGTGTGTAATGGCTTATGTTTGCAAAATCAAGATAAAATAGCTGTTTTCAGCTTGCATAAACATACAAAACTCCATTTTCAAGTACTTAAACTGTCATATTCATGTATATGTCGTGTGTAATGGCTTATGTTTGCAAAATCAAAATAAAACATCTGTTTTCAGAATGAAAAAACATACAAAATGCTGTTTTCAAGTATTTAAACTGTCATATTCATGTTTCTGTTGTGTATAATGGCTAATATTGGTAAAACCAAGATAAAATTTCTGCTTTAAGCAAGCAAAAGCGTACAAAACGCCGTTTTCAAGTATTTAAACTGTCATATTCATGTTTCTGTCGTGTATAATGGCTAATATTGGTGAAACCAAGAAAAAATTTCTGCTTTAAGCAAGCAAAAGCGTACAAAACACCGTTTTGAAGTATTTAAACTGTCATATTCATGTATATGTCATGTGTAATAGCTTATGTTTGCAAAATCAAGATAAAATAGCTGTTTTCAGCTTGCAAAAACATACAAAATGCTGTTTTCAAGTATTTAATCTGTCATATTCATGTTTCTGTCGTGTATAATTGCTGATATTGGTGAAACAAAGATAAAATTTCTGCTTTAAGCAAGCAAAAGCGTACAAAAAACCGTTTTCAAGTATTTAAACTGTAATATTCATTTATATGTCGTGTGTAATGGCTTATGTTTGCAGAATCAAGATAAAATAGCTGTTTTCAGCTTGCAAAAACATACAAAATGCTGTTTCCAAGTATTTAAACTGTCATATTCATGTTTCTGTCGTGTATAATGGCTAATATTGGTGAAACCAAGATAAAATTACTGCTTTAAGCAAGCAAAAGCGTACAAAACACCGTTTTCAAGAATTTAAACTGTCATATTCATGTATATGTCGTGTGTAATGGCTTATGTTTGCAAAATCAAAATAAAACATCTGTTTTCAGAATGAAAAAACATACAAAATGCTGTTTTCAAGTATTTAAACTGTCATATTCATATTTCTGTCGTGTATAATGGATAATATTGGTGAAACCAAGATAAAATTTCTGCTTTAAGCAAGCAAAAGCGTACAAAACACCGTTTTCAAGTATAAAGAAATAAAGTTTTCAGTGCGAAGAAGGAACTAAAGCATTCTGGAATAACAATTCGGGAAGATCTTACAAAATATCGGCTTTCCTTCCTAAAAAACGCTGTGGATAAATTTAATGTTAAAAGTGTATGGACATATGATGGCCGTGTTATAGTAAAAACATCTAAGAACGGTAGTGAAAGAAAACACTATATTAATAATTCTAAAGATCTGGAGGATATCTCAATTTTATAAATTAGTTTTGTTTCTGTAAATAATGTATTTAATGCTATTCTTATATTGATAATGATTCACTGCAACGAACTCTGTACATCTGTTCCTAATTAAATATTTTGTCAGAACACGTACCAGGTCAACGAACTCTCACACTTGCTAATTGTTTACTTATTGTTTTTGTAAAATTTTGTCAATTTTGGTTTATGTTTGATTTACCTGATACACAGGTCAGCAGTCGCACTACGTTTACATGTGGTCATATCAATGCAAGATCTCTTAGTGCACATTTTTCGAACATTAAAGATTTAATATTTGATTATGCTTTTGATATATTAGCTATAACTGAGACATGGATAAGTGACACCTGTCCCTCGCATTTATTTAATATTGATAATTACAAATTAATTAGCATTTCAAGACCGGACAGACGTGGAGGCGGTGTCGCTTTTTATGTTCGCGGTTGTATCCAATATAAAATTCTAGATACTTCGTTTGTCACTAACCATACTGTAGAACATCTTTGGATACAAGTTACAATTCAAAAGTTGAAATTAATCTTTGGTGTAGTATATAACCCACATTCGGATTCATACAAAGATCTGAGTATTTTGGATCCAATATTCGCAGAACTTTCAACACAAACAGATGGTATTATTTGTGCGGGAGATATGAACGTAAATCTATTAGTTAAAGACATACGTTCAGAATTTTTATTGAATCTTTTTTCTGCTTACGGAATGGTTCAACTAATAGACAGATTCACTAGGCCAGCTTCTAAAACACTAATAGATATAATTGCGATATCAAATCAGTCATTATGTACGTACGCTGGAGTTATCGAATGCACAAATTTTACTGATCATTTTGGTGTTTACTGTACCTTAGACTTACCTAAAACTGATGCGCCAAAGAAGTTTTTTACATACAGAGATTTTAGTAATTTCAACTTGGAAATATTTTTTGCTGAATGTTATAATGTAAATTGGAACGATATTTTATTATTTAATAATATTAATGATAAAATAGAGTTTTTAAATAATAACATTGTTTCACTATTTAACAAACATGCACCCATGAAAACTACAACAATTTCTAAGAATTATTGTCACTCCGGTGATCAAAATAATGCAGAAAAAACGAGATAGGGCTTTGCTGAACTATAAAAAGAATAAATCTGAAGCTAAATATAATTATTATAAACAGCTACGTAATTTAACCACAGCTGCTATACGTAATGAAAAACAAGCCTTTCTCGAATATGATATTAACAGGAACATACATAATTCTAAGCAATTGTGGAATAATCTGAATAGATTGGGTGTCAAAAATGTGACAGCAAAAAATATTCCAGATGAATTGTGTGCACCTGAGGAATATGGACAATACATAAATGGTAAAGTCAATATTTCAAATGTTGACAGTAATACTTTAAACTTCTATTTAAACAATAGATATGTGGAACAACCAAGTCAACAGTTTGAGTTTAATTGTGTAGACAATAATACAATAGTCGAACTTTTACACAAACAAAAATCTAATGCCGTTGGTGCAGATGGCATATCTTTAAAAATGCTCTTAATAATTTTGCCAGTAATTGTGGATTATTTCACGCACATCATAAATACGTGTATACTTGAGGGGGTTGTGCCAGATATTTGGAAGGCTGCGATTGTTAAACCAGTGGCAAAAAACAAGGAGTGTAAAACATTCGATGATTTGAGACCTATAAGTATTCTACCTGCATTATCCAAAGTTCTTGAAAGAGTGTGTTGTGATCAGATCATGTTTTATTTGTCCAAAAATAACATCTTGCCAGACAGTCAATCAGGATTTAGGTCTGGACACAGTACTAATACTTGTCTCCTCCAGATAATTGATGATGTGTTGTACAATTTTGATGAATCAAAAATCTCTTTATTAATACAAATAGACTTCTCTAAGGCATTCGACATGGTCAATCACAACATGTTACTTTCTAAGCTTAAGTACTATAATTGTTCTGATAGTGCAATGAAATGGTGTAGGAGCTATTTAGAGGATCGTAACTTTCAAGTTTGTATGTCATCAAGCTCAGAAGTGGTAAGTTCGTCTAATTTCCGCGTTTTGTGTGGTGTGCCTCAAGGATCTATATTAGGACCATTGTTTTTTCTCATTTATGTAGCCGACATGCCACATGTCCTAAATTGTTGTTCTGCATATTCTTATGCCGATGATACAACAATTCTGGCAACAATAAATCCTTCAGATATAGATGGACAGCTTACAATTGTTAATAATGAACTCAACAATTTGGTAACGTGGATAAAGAATAATGGTCTAAAAATTAATGCTAGCAAATCATCTTTCATAGTTGTAGGTAATTGTGATAATACACCTAATATAACTTTGGATAGTAGCAATATTGAGCGTAGTCCTTACATTAATATTTTAGGTCTTCTTGTTGACGAAGGTTTATTATTTAGAGAACATCTAAATAAAAAGCTTACAGCAGCAAGACTTAAACTCCGTCATCTATATCAATTTAGACGTGATCTTAGCACTTCTGTCAAACTTAGACTCGTAAATACTCTTGTTTTGCCATTGTTTGATTATTGCAGCTGTACTTATATACCTAATCTCACGCAAACTGACAAAAATAGAATTACACTTGTTCAAAACTCTTGCTTGCGATTTGTTTACGGAGTGCGGAAATATGATCACATTGCTGAATATCGAAAATTAGCTAAAATTGCCTCTGTTGATGATCGTGTAAAAGTTGCGTACCTCTGTTTAGTGCACAAAATAATACATACCGGAGCTCCACATTATCTACTGGATAAATTAGTGTACAGAAGTTATAATTATGCTCTCCGTATTAAAAATTTATATATTGTCCCTTCGTACCGTAAATCAAAATTTAAAGGTTCGTTTTCTTTTCTTGCTCCTACTTTATATAATAGCATTCCTTTTGATTTACGGACAGTTTCTTTATATTCATTTAAAAAACATGTCAGGCACTTATTTGCTCAGTAGTATTTATTTCTGCATTATAAATATTGTGTTATATATTAAGGCTGGTTATTTGACCATTGACCTGTGTCTTTGTTGTTGTTTTCTTATTTATTTTTCATTGACCTTCTGTTAATAGTGTAATGAATTTGATCTTGATTAAGTTTTTTTTATGCTTGTTGGCTCACTGTAATTTTTGTGTATATATTTATATATTATTGTATGGTTAGGTGGAAGAACAGCTTAAGCTGAACCTCGCCATTGGCTTTTTTTGTCAATAAAATGCTGTTTTCAAGTATTTAAACTGTCATATTCATGTTTCTGTCGTGTATAATGGCTAATATTGGTGAAACCAAGAAAAAATTTCTGCTTTAAGCAAGCAAAAGCGTACAAAACACCGTTTTGAAGTATTTAAACTGTCATATTCATGTATATGTCATGTGTAATGGCTTATGTTTGCAAAATCAAGATAAAATAGCTGTTTTCAGCTTGCAAAAACATACAAAATGCTGTTTTCAAGTATATAAACTGTCATATTCATGTTTCTGTCGTGTATAATGGCTAATATTGGTGAAACCAAGATAAAATTTTTGCTTTAAGCAAGCAAAAGCGTACAAAACACCGTTTTCAAGTATTTAAACTATCATATTCATGTATATGTCGTGTGTAATGGCTTATGTTTGCAAAATCAAGATAAAATAGCTGTTTTCAGCTTACAAAAACATACAAAATGCTGTATTCAAGTATTTAAACTGTCATATTCATGTTTCTGTCGTGTATAATGGCTAATATTCGTGAAACCAAGATAAAATTTCTGCTTTAAGCAAGCAAAAGCGTACAAAACACCGTTTTCAAGTATTTAAACTGTCATATTCATGTATATGTCGTGTGTAATGGCTTATGTTTGCAAAATCAAAATAAAACAACTGTTTTCAGAATGAAAAAACATACAAAATGCTGTTTTCAAGTATTTAAACTGGCATATTCATGTATATGTCGTGTGTAATGGCTTATGTTTGCAAAATCAAAATAAAAAATCTGTTTTCAGAATGAAAAAACATACAAAATGCTGTTTTCAATTATTTAAACTGTCATATTCATGTTTCTGTCGTGTATAATGGCTAATATTGGTGAAACCAAGATAAAATGTCAGCTTTAAGCAAGCAAAAGCGTACGAAACACCGTTTTCAAGTATTTAAACTGTCATATTCATGTATATGTCGTGTGTAATGGCTTATGTTTGCAAAATCAAAATAAAACATCTGTTTTCAGAATGAAAAAACATACAAAATGCTGTTTTCAAGTATTTGAACTGTCATATTCAAGTTTCTGTCGTGTATAATGGCTAATATTGGTGAAACCAAGATAATATTTCTGCTTTAAACAAGCAAAAGCGTACAAAACACCGTTTTCAAGTATTTAAACTGTCATATTCATGTATATGTCGTGTGTAATGGCTTATGTTTGCAAAATCAAGATAAAATAACTGTTTTCAGATTGCAAAAACATAAAAAATGCTGTTTTCAAGTATTTAAACTGTCATACTCATGTTTCTGTCGTGTATAATGGCTAATATTGGTGAAACCAAGATAAAATTGCTGTTTTAAGCATGCAAAAGCATACAAAACACCGTTTTCAAGTATTTAAACTGTCATATTCATGTATATGTCGTGTGTAATGGCTAATGTTTGCAAAATCAAAATAACACATCTGTTTTCAGAATGAAAAAACATACATAATGCTGTTTTCAAGTATTTAAACTGGCATATTCATGTATATGTCGTGTGTAATGGCTTATGTTTGCAAAATCAAAATAAAACATCTGTTTTCAGAATGAAAAAACATACAAAATGCTGTTTTCAAGTATTTAAACTGTCATATTCATGTTTCTGTCGTGTATAATGGCTAATATTGGTGTAACCAAGATAAAATTGCTATTTTAGGTATGCAAAAGCATACAAAACACCGTTTTCAAGTATTTAAACTGTCATATTCATGTATATGTCGTGTGTAATGGCTTATGTTTGCAAAATCAAAATAACACATCTGTTTTCAGAATGAAAAAACATACATAATGCTGTTTTCAAGTATTTAAACTGTCATATTCATGTATATGTCGTGTGTAATGGTTTATGTTTGCAAAATCAAAATAAAACATCTGTTTTCCGAATGAAAAAACATACAAAATGCTGTTTTCAATTATTTAAACTGTCATATTCATGTTTCTGTCGTGTATAATGGCTAATATTGGTGAAACCAAGATAAAATGTCAGCTTTAAGCAAGCAAATGCGTACGAAACACCGTTTTCAAGTATTTAAACTGTCATATTCATGTATATGTCGTGTGTAATGGCTTATGTTTGCAAAATCAAAATAAAACATCTGTTTTCAGAATGAAAAAAACATACAAAATGCTGTTTTCAAGTATTTAAACTGTCATATTCATGTTTCTGTCGTGTAAGTTAGATAACGGTTCTAACAGAATCGCACCACATTCTATACTCCTATTACAATATGTCAGCAGTTTCTAGGATGAGGAGTTTAGCAGCGTAATGTTTTAAGATAGAATAGTTAGAATGTATTCAGCTTCAAAAGCGAACAGTTGTATCTTGTTTTGCTAACTTAAATAAATTTTTAAAAACACCTTTTCTGATTGAACAAACATAACTGGCGCAGTCGGTAGGATTGTTAAGAGATTTACACCGAAATTCTTAAAAAAGAATCAATTCGTTAAAGTGTTAAAATCGTTGGTGTTCACCATTAACTTAACAATCAGAAAATTATTCTGACGGCAATTGCAACACCTGCAATCCTGACGAATCAACCTACGAAGTTCATCAGTCAAGAAGGTACAAGCAGATTGGCGATCATCCGAGGACTTCCAGAAGTACAACTCGTCGAAGGTGATCATCTGTTTCCTGTTCGTACATTCTCCTGGCCTAGCAGACCAACGTCTCTACCAGCATCACCGCTGAGCGCAAATCAGCACCCATCACCCGTCACCGTCGAGCGAAAATCGACAAATTCCTTATGAAGATCTTACTAATTATTATATTGTAAGTAAGAATATTTATCTTTGTATTTTGTAAAAATATCGTTTAATTTAAAGTCAAAATTGACGATTTAATTAATTTGTTAAACAATTTAAATATTGATCAACTCAATATGCCGAATGAACATATAAATGTAACCCCTGGTGCTCTTGTAAATTTGGACACCAATGTATTAAAAGTAGTAGATCTTATACCAGAATATAATGGTGATAAGAAAACGTTATCTCATTTCCTAAAAGCCACTGAGGAAATTTTAGAAATTATAAATCAGAGCAATCCCTCTGAAATTACTAAATCCTTGACTTTAATTACTATTAAAAAGAAAATCACTGGAAAAGCTAGTGAATATTTAACTACTTGTCCCAACATTAAAAGTTGGAAAGATTTAAAAGAATTTTTAATATCTCAATACCAAGACAAACGAAACGAATGCACTTTAATGATTGAATTATGTCAATTGCAACAAAATAGAGAAACTATTTTCGAGTTTCTTAAGAAATATAATGAGTTATTTCTTCTTTATATTAATAATATTGAAACTAAATACCATCCTCAATCAGTACAAGACTTTAAAACTTTCGGACATAAATTTGCTACTCAATGTTTCATTAGAAACTGCAGAGAACCTTTTAAGTCACAATTAGCTGCTAGAAATCCTGGCACGTTAGATGAAATAAATAATTTATTAACTAACGATTTTCAATATTATAAAATTAACTCGAATACAAATCAATCACAATCGAATACGAGTAACTCCCAAACTAGACCACATGCATCTCCAATGCTAAAATACCCGCAACCTAAACCAGTGCAACAACAATTTTACCAGCCTGGTCCATCATATAAATTTCCTTCGCAACCAGCGAGATCACAACGCATGCAACAACCTGCACCTACACCCATGTCAATTTCGACACGCACATTTAAAACATACAAAACCAAACCAAACAATTTTACTCCTTATGGAAGGCAAAATTATATTTCTGAAGAATTAAATAATGTAGAAAGCGACGACGCCGCCACTGGTACAGAAAACCAGATAGCATTCCAAGAACAATTGGAAACGGTCGACACCGATATTTGCAATGAAACCGAAGATTTAATTTACGATGAAAATTTTCAGTTGGATCAACACGTAGATTTGAATCCCTAGCGATTAATATGATATCAAAGTTACCCTATATTGAATTACAAAAATTATTTATACTTATTGACACGGGATCCTCTCAAAATTTTATTAATAAAAATTACGTTTATAAAAATAAAGATAAATTTAAAATATTTAATGAAAAATTTAAAATTCAGACAATGAATGGTGAATCTGAAGGATCAGAATATACCTTTATAAAATATAAGGGTAAAAATATTAAATGTTACCTATATAATTTCCACAAATCATTCCATATTTTACTCGGTTTTAATGCTTTAAAATTATTACAAGCTCAAATAAATTTGAGCAAAGAAGAAATTAAATTATTAAATAATAAACATAAATTTAAATATTTTAATGAACAATCTAAACCAGTTTATAATACCGAAATAATAAAGAAATTAAATATTAGACATGAACACTTGAACTCGGAAGAATTAAATGAATTAACCAAAACCTTGAATTACTATAAAGACTTAATTATCTCTAAAAATGAAAATCTAACCTTTACCTCTAAAATAAAACATAAAATACAAACAACAGACGATATTCCCATTTACACAAAAAATTATAAATTCCCTGAAATTTACAAAAATCAAGTTAATGAAGAAATTGATAAATTATTAAAAAACGGAATAATACAACCAAGTTATTCACCGTGGAATAGTCCAATTTGGGTAGTAGAAAAGAAACAAGACGCCTCTGGCATAAAGAAAATTCGCGTAGTAAATGATTTTAGAAAATTAAATGAAAAAACTGTTGACGATCGATTCCCGATACCTGATATTACGGAAATTTTAAGTAAACTTGGCACTTCAAATTATTTTACTACATTAGATCTCACTAGTGGTTTCCATCAAATTGAAATGGACCCTAATGATATAGAAAAAACCGCTTTCTCGACAGAAAATGGACACTTTGAATACAAGCGAATGCCATTCGGTCTGAAGAACGCGCCTGCGACGTTCCAAAGACTTATGAACTACGTATTAAAAGATTTAATTAACAAGGCTTGTTTCGTTTACCTCGACGACATTATCGTACTCGGTTCATCCCTACAAGAACACATACAAAATTTGAAAGACGTTTTAGATAAATTGCGTGAGGCTAACTTAAAAATCCAGTTAGACAAATGCGAATTTCTCCGAAAAGAAGTTGCATATTTGGGACATGTCATAACAACTGACGGAATAAAACCTAACCCTGATAAATTAAAAACTATTCAAAATTTTCCTATACCTAAGACCGTTAAAGAAATAAAATCATTTTTGGGTCTTCTTGGATATTATAGAAGATTTATTAAAGATTTCGCAAAATTGACAAAATCATTTACAAATTGTTTAAAGAAGAATAGTAAAATTGATTATGAAAATAAAGATTATATCCAATGTTTCGAAAAATGTAAATTACTACTTACAAATAATCCTATACTTCAGTACCCTGATTTTAAGCAAGAATTCATTTTAACTACAGACGCGAGTAATTACGCACTCGGAGCTGTGTTGTCCCAGAACATTAAAGGTAAAGATTTGCCGATCGCGTATGCCTCAAGAACGCTGAACAATCATGAACAAAATTATTCCACCATTGAGAAGGAGCTTTTAGCAATAGTATGGGCAGTAAAGAATTTTAGAACATATTTATACGGAAGACGATTCAAAATTGTAACTGACCACAGACCCTTAATTTGGCTTAACTCGTTAAAAGAACCCAACCAGAAATTAATTCGTTGGAAATTAAAATTAAAAGAATATGATTATTATATAGAATATAAAAAAGGGAAACAAAATTATGTCGCCGATGCTCTCTCTAGAATTAAACCAACTTTTGAAATAAATTATAAAACGGAAAATATTTTTGAGAATAACCTGCCTTTGGTACACTGTATATCAAAAGATTTTTGTATGAAAAAAGGATTTGCCTCTCAAGTAAATGAATTATATAAAACTAAACAGTTTAAAGATAAAATAAAAATTATTGATGATAAAATAGCTATTCAACATTTTAATAATAAAATTATAATTCACCTTCTAACAAAAGAAAATTATTTTAATGAACCAACTTTATTAAATATCGAAAAATGTTTAAATAAATTATTGCAGTATCTTATTCAAAATGATATTAACGAAATTAAAATGCCGAAAATTTGCTCTGGACTAGACAATAAAACTTGGTCAAAAATTGAGAATTTATTAATAAATGTATTTAAAAATTCAAATATTAAAATAAATATTCATGTGTTACCTGAAACCCAAGAAGTAATGAATAACGAAGACGATAAGAATAATGATAACCAATCTCTCCAAGTGGAATGCTCTGAAACTGACACCGCATCTGTGCACTCAGATGAGGAAAATCCCATCAACGGCCTTACATATTTGGAATCAGCAGTAAATTATGGTCATAATCAGATAATAGTAAAGAAATCAAATCAAAATTCAGTTAAAATTCAAAAATTATTCGGTACTAAACAGCGAATATATTTTTATATAAATAACATTAATTGTAATAAAACCATTTTAGATTTTATAAAAGCTTACTGTGTTCCTCATGTAAATTATCATTGCTTGATTCCCGAAGAATTCAAATTAGCCTTTAACTCTGTGTTACAAACATACTTTAATGCTGGGCACTATAAATTCATACAGTGTAAAAATTTATTAATTGATATCGAAGATCGAGAAGAACAAATTATGACAATTAGAAACTACCATGAAGGGAAATCAATTCATAAAGGAATTAATGAAACTTATTCAAAATTAAAATTAATCTATTATTTTCCTAATATGATTAAAGATATTCAAAATTTTATAAATAAATGTGAAATATGTTTAAAAAATAAATATGAAAGAAATCCAATTCAGATTCCTAATATTCATACTCCAACTGCGGATAAACCGTTACAGATAATTCATTTAGATATCTTATCTTTAGAAAAACAGAAATATTTAACTATACTTGACAGTTTCTCGAAATTTGCCCAAGCTTATAAAATTAAAGATCAAAATTCTGTTACAATTATATCTAAATTAATTAAATTCTTTTCTCATTTTGGACTACCTGAGAAAATAATAACAGATAAAGGAACTGAATTTAATAATAAATTATTATTAGAATTTCTGCTTAATAAAAATATAAAGTTGCATATTACCAGTACTAATAACCCTAAATCAAATGGAAACATAGAAAGATTTCACAGTTCTATAATTGAAACTATTCGAATATTAAATGATGAACAAAATTTTAAATCTCTGCCATTAAAAGAAAAGGTAATTTATAGTTTGATCGCATATAATAACAGTGTTCATTCCACAATAAAAAATACACCATTTCAAGTTCTCTTAGGACATTTAAATATTAATCAAATAATTCAACCTGAAGAAATAGTAATAGATGAATATAATATAAAACATTCTAATGTAATGAAGGCATTATTTAAACAAGTAAAAGGAAACATAATCAACAGAAAAGAGAAGTATAGTGAGCAAGTTAACATTGACGAACATATCCCTGACACTGTCTATATTAAACAACATAAAAGACACAGTGGAAAAGTAGAGAAACCAAAATATAAGAAACAAACTTTAAAAGAAGTAATCCCTGAACGTGGACAAATACTAACAACTAAAAACTTAAAAACTAAAATGGATCAATTAAAAAGACCTCGTATAATTTCAGATATCTTAATTTCAAAAGATCATGGAGCGAGCACTTCCGCAACGTAACCGAAAACTCCGGACTAAACATGTTAAGTTTAGGTAACGCTTATATAATAAATAATTATAATTACATTTATGTTAATATATCATTCGATAATATTAATAATAATTATAATCATTTAATTAATTATAAAAATGACCTGTATTATCAAATACATAACCTATCTAAAACTGCATGCTTTGAAAATGATATAACTTTATTAGAAAACGCACTTAATAGTATTGAAATGAAAATTCATGTAATTCAAGCACCTAAAAGATATAAACGCGGTTTAATAAATGGATTGGGCTCAATAATTAAAAGTATCACCGGAAATTTAGACCAAGAAGATAAAGAAAATTATGATAAAATTATTGAAATAATAAAAAGAAATCAAGAATCTATAATAAATAATTTAAATGAGCAAATTCAAATAAATCAAAATTTTACTAAACAATTTAATACTCAAATACAATTAATGAATAAAAATAATAAATTAATTGAACAAGAAATGAAGAACTTTAGAAAAGTAATAGGTAATATAGTTGATGATATAGATAAGATTACTATACATCAAATATTTCAAAATTTATTAGCCTTCAGTAATCAAATTTACTTATCGTTATTACAAATTGAAGAAACTCTCTCGTTCTGCAGTTTAAATACTTTATACTTTGGGCTAATATCTAGAGAAGAAGTGACTCAGTATATTAATGAAAATATTAAAGAACCAATGAAATCATTGCTTAAAGATAATTATTCGAATAACAAAATTGTGAAAACTGTTTGTTATTTGAGTACAAAATTAGAAATTTTGATCGAAATTCCTATATTTGAACAAAAAACTAACATCCATCAAGTAACTAGAATCCCCACCATAATTAATGGAAATTTAATAACTTTAAATATCCTTACTGGCTTTTATTCAATTGTTAGTAAAGAAATTTATAAATTGGAACATTGCACGTTTATAAGAGAGAAATTATTTATGTGTAAAGAAATTAATAATATTAATGAAAATTGTCTCTTTGAAATATATTTTAACAAACCAACTGCTCACTGTAAGCAGGTTATACTTGATAAAAATAATTATGTAATAAAAATAGATTTTTCTAATATTAAGTATATTGTATCTCCTTATAATAGTGGTTATAAAATAGAATGTGAGGATGAAATAATTAATAAAAATTTGAAGGGTATCTTTTTAATAAATAATTGTAAAATTATTGATGAGAATGAAAAATATAGTTTCAACTTTGGAAAGATGATAAATTTAAAGATGGATATTAATAAGCATGAATTATTGCCAATGATAGAACCTGTAATTAAAATAAAAAACTTAGAAGAACATTCTCTAAAACCAGTATTGTTAGAGAAATTAAATAAAGAGAACTCACACTCTATTTTTAATAGTATTTTGATAATTGTTATAATAGTTATAATAATTATTATTATTGTTAGTAAAGTTTGTAAGAAATTTTGTAAAAAGGAACGTGATATTATTCAAGCTGCATCTAACATTATTGAAACATAAGTATAAGTATTTTGTTTCAATAACGTTTCTCTTAAGGATGGAGGAGTTAGATAACGGTTCTAACAGAATCGCACCACATTCTATACTCCTATTACAATATGTCAGCAGTTTCTAGGATGAGGAGTTTAGCAGCGTAATGTTTTAAGATAGAATAGTTAGAATGTATTCAGCTTCAAAAGCGAACAGTTGTATCTTGTTTTGCTAACTTAAATAAATTTTTAAAAACACCTTTTCTGATTGAACAAACATAACTTGTATAATGGCTAATATTGGTGAAACCAAGATAAAAATTCTGCTTTAAATAAGCAAAAGCGTACAAAATACCGTTTTCAAGTATTTAAACTGTCATATTCATGTATATGTCGTGTGTAATGGCTTATGTTTGCAAAATCAAGATAAAAGAACTGTTTTCAGCTTGCAAAAACATACAAAATGCTGTTTTCAAGTATTTAAACTGTCATATTCATGTTTCTGTCGTGTATAATGGCTAATATTGGTAAAACTAAGATAAAATTGCTGTTTTAAGCATGCAAAAGCATACAAAACACCGTTTTTAAGTATTTAAACTGTCATATTCATGTATATGTCGTGCGTAATGGTTTATGTTTGCAAAATCAAGATAAAATATCTGTTTTCAGCTTGCAAAAACATACAAAATGTTGTTTTCAAGTATTTAAAATGTCATAATCATGTTTCTGTTGTGAATAATGGCAAATCTTGGTGAAATCAAGATAAAATTGCTGTTTTAAGCATGCAAAAGCATACAAAACACCGTTTTCAAATATATAAACTGTCATATTCATGTATATGTCGTGTGTAATGGCTTATGTTTGCAAAATCAAAATAAAATAGCTGTTTTCAGCTTGCAAAAACATACAAAACACCGTTTTAAGTACTTAAACTGTCATATTCATGTATATGTCGTGTGTAATGGCTTATGTTTGCAAAATCAAAATAAAACATCTGTTTTCAGAATGAAAAAACATACAAAATGCTGTTTTCAAGTATTTAAACTGTCATATTCATGTTTCTGTCGTGTATAATGGCTAATATTGGTGAAACCAAGATAAAATTTCTGCTTTAAGCAAGCAAAAGCGTACGAAACACCGTTTTCAAGTATTTAAACTGTCATATTCATGTATATGTCGTGTGTAATGGCTTATGTTTGCAAAATCAAAATAAAACATCTGTTTTCAGAATGAAAAAACATACAAAACACCGTTTTCAAGTATTTAAACTGTCATATTCATGTATATGTCGTGTGTAATGGCTTATGTTTGCAAAATCAAAATAACACATCTGTTTTCAGCTTGCAAAAACATACAAAATGTTGTTTTCAAGTATTTAAAATGTAATAATCATGTTTCTGTCGTAAATAATGACAAATCTTTGTGAAATCAAGATAAAATTGCTGTTTTAAGCATGCAAAAGCGTACAAAACACCGTTTTCAAGTATATAAACTGTCATATTCATGTATATGTCGTGTGTAATGGCTTATGTTTGCAAAATCAAAATAAAATAGCTGTTTTCAGCTTGCAAAAACATACAAAACACCGTTTTAAGTACTTAAACTGTCATATTCATGTATATGTCGTGTGTAATGGCTTATGTTTGCAAAATCAAAATAAAACATCTGTTTTCAGAATGAAAAAACATACAAAATGCTGTTTTCAAATATTTAAACTGTCATAGTCATGTTTCTGTCGTGTATTATGGCTAATATTGGTGAAACCAAGATAAAATTGCTGTTTTAAGCATGCAAAAGCATACAAAACACCGTTTTCAAGTATTTAAACTGTCATATTTATGTATATGTCGTGTGTAATGGCTTATGTTTGCAAAATCAAAATAACACATCTGTTTTCAGAATGAAAAAACATACAAAATGTTGTTTTCAAGTATTTAAACTGTCATATTCATGTTTCTGTCATGTATAATGGCTAATATTGGTGAAACCAAGATAAAATTTCTGCTTTAAGCAAGCAAAAGCGTACAAAACACCGTTTTCAAGTATTTAAACTGTCATATTCATGTATATGTCGTGTGTAATGGCTTATGTTTGCAAAATCAAAATAAAACATCTGTTTTCAGAATGAAAAAAACATACAAAATGCTGTTTTCAAGTATTTAAACTGTCATATTCATGTTTCTGTCGTGTATAATGGCTAATATTGGTGAAACCAAGATAAAATTTCTGCTTTAAACAAGCAAAAGCGTACAAAACACCGTTTTCAAGTATTTAAACTGTCATATTCATGTATATGTCGTGTGTAATGGTTTATGTTTGCAAAATCAAGATAAAATATCTGTTTTTAGCTTGCAAAAACATACAAAATGCTGTTTTCAAGTATTTAAAATGTCATAATCATGTTTCTGTCGTGTAATATGGCAAATCTTGGTGAAATCAAGATAAAATTGCTGTTTTAAGCATGCAAAAGCATACAAAACACCGTTTTCAAGTATTTAAACTGTCATATTCATGTATATGTCGTGTGTAATGGCTTATGTTTGCAAAATCAAAATAAAACATCTGTTTTCAGAATGAAAAAAACATACAAAATGCTGTTTTCAAGTATTTAAACTGTCATATTCATGTTTCTGTCGTGTATAATGGCTAATATTGGTGAAACCAAGATAAAATTTCTGCTTTAAACAAGCAAAAGCGTACAAAACACCGTTTTCAAGTATTTAAACTGTCATATTCATGTATATGTCGTGTGTAATGGTTTATGTTTGCAAAATCAAGATAAAATATCTGTTTTTAGCTTGCAAAAACATACAAAATGCTGTTTTCAAGTATTTAAAATGTCATAATCATGTTTCTGTCGTGTAATATGGCAAATCTTGGTGAAATCAAGATAAAATTGCTGTTTTAAGCATGCAAAAGCATACAAAACACCGTTTTCAAGTATTTAAACTGTCATATTTATGTATATGTCGTGTGTAATGGCTTATGTTTGCAAAATCAAAATAACACATCTGTTTTCAGAATGAAAAAACATACAAAATGTTGTTTTCAAGTATTTAAACTGTCATATTCATGTTTCTGTCATGTATAATGGCTAATATTGGTGAAACCAAGATAAAATTTCTGCTTTAAGCAAGCAAAAGCGTACAAAACACCGTTTTCAAGTATTTAAACTGTCATATTCATGTTTCTGTCGTGTATAATGGCTAATATTGGTGAAACCAAGATAAAATTTCTGCTTTAAACAAGCAAAAGCGTACAAAACACCGTTTTCAAGTATTTAAACTGTCATATTCATGTATATGTCGTGTGTAATGGCTTATGTTTGCAAAATCAAGATAAAATAGCTGTTTTCAGCTTGCAAAAACATACAAAATGCTGTTTTTAAGTATTTAAACTGTCATATTCATGTTTCTGTCGTGTATAATGGCTAATATTGGTGAAACCAAGATAAAATTGCTGTTTTAAGCATGCAAAAGCATACAAAACACCGTTTTTAAGTATATAAACTGTCATATTCATGTATATGTCGTGTGTAATAGCTTATGTTTGCAAAATCAAAATAAAATAGCTGTTTTCAGCTTGCAAAAACATACAAAATGCTGTTTTCAAGTATTTAAACTGTCATATTTATGTTTCTGTCGTGTATAATGGCTAATATTGGTGTAACCAAGATAAAATTGCTGTTTTAAGCATGCAAAAGCATAAAAAACACCGTTTTCAAGTATTTAAACTGTCATACTCATGTATATGTCGTGTGTAATGGTTTATGTTTGCAAAATCAAAATAAAACATCTGTTTTCAGAATGAAAAAACATACAAAATGCTGTTTTCAATTATTTAAACTGTCATATTCATGTTTCTGTCGTGTATAATGGCTAATATTGGTGAAACCAAGATAAAATGTCAGCTTTAAGCAAGCAAAAGCGTACGAAACACCGTTTTCAAGTATTTAAACTGTCATATTCATGTATATGTCGTGTGTAATGGCTTATGTTTGCAAAATCAAAATAAAACATCTGTTTTCAGAATGAAAAAACATACAAAATGCTGTTTTCAAGTATTTAAACTGTCATATTCAAGTTTCTGTCGTGTATAATGGCTAATATTGGTGAAACCAAGATAAAATTTCTGCTTTAAACAAGCAAAAGCGTACAAAACACCGTTTTCAAGTATTTAAACTGTCATATTCATGTATATGTCGTGTGTAATGGCTTATGTTTGCAAAATCAAGATAAAATAACTGTTTTCAGCTTGCAAAAACATACAAAATGCTGTTTTCAAGTATTTAAACTGTCATATTCATGTTTCTGTCGTATATAATGGCTAATATTGGTGAAACCAAGATAAAATTGCTGTTTTAAGCATGCAAAAGCATACAAAACACCGTTTTCAAGTATTTAAACTGTCATATTCATGTATATGTCGTGTGTAATGGCTTATGTTTGCAAAATCAAAATAACACATCTGTTTTCAGAATGAAAAAACATACAAAATGTTGTTTTCAAGTATTTAAACTGTCATATTCATGTTTCTGTCATGTGTATTGGCTAATATTGGTGAAACCAAGATAAAATTTCTGCTTTAAGCAAGCAAAAGCGTATAAAACACCGTTTTCAAGTATTTAAACTGTCATATTCATGTATATGTCGTGTGTAATGGCTTATGTTTGCAAAATCAAGATAAAATATCTGTTTTTAGCTTGCAAAAACATACAAAATGCTGTTTTCAGGTATTTACAATGTCATAATCATGTTGGTGTCGTGTATAATGGCAAATCTTGGTGAAATCAAGATAAAATTGCTGTTTTAAGCATGCAAAAGCATACAAAACACCGTTTTCAAGTATTTAAACTGTCATATTCATGTATATGTCGTGTGTAATGGCTTATGTTTGCAAAATCAAAATAACACATCTGTTTTCAGAATGAAAAATCATACAAAATGTTGTTTTCAAGTATTTAAACAGTCATATTCATGTTTCTGTCATGTATAATGGCTAATATTGGTGAAACCAAGATAAAATTTCTGCTTTAAGCAAGCAAAAGCGTACAAAACACCGTTTTCAAGTATTTAAACTGTCATATTCATGTTTCTGTCGTGTATAATGGCTAATATTGGTGAAACCAAGATAAAATTTCTGCTTTAAACAAGCAAAAGCGTACAAAACACCGTTTTCAAGTATTTAAACTGTCATATTCATGTATATGTCGTGTGTAATGGCTTATGTTTGCAAAATCAAGATAAAATAGCTGTTTTCAGCTTGCAAAAACATACAAAATGCTGTTTTCAAGTATTTAAACTGTCATATTCATGTTTCTGTCGTGTATAATGGCTAATATTGGTGAAACCAAGATAAAATTGCTGTTTTAAGCATGCAAAAGCATACAAAACACCGTTTTTAAGTATATAAACTGTCATATTCATGTATATGTCGTGTGTAATAGCTTATGTTTGCAAAATCAAAATAAAATAGCTGTTTTCAGCTTGCAAAAACATACAAAATGCTGTTTTCAAGTATTTAAACTGTCATATTTATGTTTCTGTCGTGTATAATGGCTAATATTGGTGTAACCAAGATAAAATTGCTGTTTTAAGCATGCAAAAGCATAAAAAACACCGTTTTCAAGTATTTAAACTGTCATACTCATGTATATGTCGTGTGTAATGGTTTATGTTTGCAAAATCAAAATAAAACATCTGTTTTCAGAATGAAAAAACATACAAAATGCTGTTTTCAATTATTTAAACTGTCATATTCATGTTTCTGTCGTGTATAATGGCTAATATTGGTGAAACCAAGATAAAATGTCAGCTTTAAGCAAGCAAAAGCGTACGAAACACCGTTTTCAAGTATTTAAACTGTCATATTCATGTATATGTCGTGTGTAATGGCTTATGTTTGCAAAATCAAAATAAAACATCTGTTTTCAGAATGAAAAAACATACAAAATGCTGTTTTCAAGTATTTAAACTGTCATATTCAAGTTTCTGTCGTGTATAATGGCTAATATTGGTGAAACCAAGATAAAATTTCTGCTTTAAACAAGCAAAAGCGTACAAAACACCGTTTTCAAGTATTTAAACTGTCATATTCATGTATATGTCGTGTGTAATGGCTTATGTTTGCAAAATCAAGATAAAATAACTGTTTTCAGCTTGCAAAAACATACAAAATGCTGTTTTCAAGTATTTAAACTGTCATATTCATGTTTCTGTCGTATATAATGGCTAATATTGGTGAAACCAAGATAAAATTGCTGTTTTAAGCATGCAAAAGCATACAAAACACCGTTTTCAAGTATTTAAACTGTCATATTCATGTATATGTCGTGTGTAATGGCTTATGTTTGCAAAATCAAAATAACACATCTGTTTTCAGAATGAAAAAACATACAAAATGTTGTTTTCAAGTATTTAAACTGTCATATTCATGTTTCTGTCATGTGTATTGGCTAATATTGGTGAAACCAAGATAAAATTTCTGCTTTAAGCAAGCAAAAGCGTACAAAACACCGTTTTCAAGTATTTAAACTGTCATATTCATGTATATGTCGTGTGTAATGGCTTATGTTTGCAAAATCAAGATAAAATTTCTGTTTTTAGCTTGCAAAAACATACAAAATGCTGTTTTCAGGTATTTACAATGTCATAATCATGTTGGTGTCGTGTATAATGGCAAATCTTGGTGAAATCAAGATAAAATTGCTGTTTTAAGCATGCAAAAGCATACAAAACACCGTTTTCAAGTATTTAAACTGTCATATTCATGTATATGTCGTGTGTAATGGCTTATGTTTGCAAAATCAAAATAACACATCTGTTTTCAGAATGAAAAAACATACAAAATGTTGTTTTCAAGTATTTAAACAGTCATATTCATGTTTCTGTCATGTATAATGGCTAATATTGGTGAAACCAAGATAAAATTTCTGCTTTAAGCAAGCAAAAGCGTACAAAACACCGTTTTCAAGTATTTAAACTGTCATATTCATGTATATGTCGTGTGTAATGGTTTATGTTTGCAAAATCAAGATAAAATATCTGTTTTCAGCTTACAAAAACATACAAAATGCTGTTTTCAAGTATTTAAAATGTCATAATCATGTTTCTGTCGTGTATAATGGCAAATCTTGGTGAAATCAAGATAAAATTGCTGTTTTAAGCATGCAAAAGCATACAAAACACCATTTTCAAGTATATAAACTGTCATATTCATGTATATGTCGTGTGTAATGGCTTATGTTTGCAAAATCAAGATAAAATAGCTGTTTTCAGCTTGCAAAAACATACAAAATGCTGTTTTCAAGTATTTAAACTGTCATATTCATGTTTCTGTCATGTATAATGGCTAATATTGGTGAAACCAAGATAAAATTTCTGCTTTAAGCAAGCAAAAGCGTACAAAACTCCGTTTTCAAGTATTTAAACTGTCATATTCATGTATATGTCGTGTGTAATGGTTTATGTTTGCAAAATCAAGATAAAATATCTGTTTTCAGCTTGCAAAAACATACAAAATGCTGTTTTCAAGTATTTAACCTGTCATATTCATGTTTCTGTCGTGTATAATGGCTAATATTGGTGAAACCAAGATAAAATTGCTGTTTTAAGCATGCAAAAGCATACAAAACACCGTTTTCAAGTATTTAAACTGTCATATTCATGTATATGTCGTGTGTAATGGTTTATGTTTGCAAAATCAAGATAAAATATCTGTTTTCAGCTTGCAAAAACATACAAAATGTTGTTTTCAAGTATTTAAAATGTCATAATCATGTTTCTGTCGTGAATAATGGCAAATCTTGGTGAAATCAAGATAAAATTGCTGTTTTAAGCATGCAAAAGCATACAAAACACCGTTTTCAAGTATATAAACTGTCATATTCATGTATATGTCGTGTGTAATGGCTTATGTTTGCAAAATCAAAATAAAATAGCTGTTTTCAGCTTGCAAAAACATACAAAACACCGTTTTAAGTACTTAAACTGTCATATTCATGTATATGTCGTGTGTAATGGCTTATGTTTGCAAAATCAAAATAAAACATCTGTTTTCAGAATGAAAAAACATACAAAATGCTGTTTTCAAGTATTTAAACTGTCATATTCATGTTTCTGTCGTGTATAATGGCTAATATTGGTGAAACCAAGATAAAATTTCTGCTTTAAGCAAGCAAAAGCGTACGAAACACCGTTTTCAAGTATTTAAACTGTCATATTCATGTACATGTCGTGTGTAATGGCTTATGTTTGCAAAATCAAAATAAAACATCTGTTTTCAGAATGAAAAAACATACAAAATGTTGTTTTCAAGTATTTAAACTGTCATATTCATGTTTCTGTCATGTATAATGGCTAATATTGGTGAAATCAAGATAAAATTTCTGCTTAAGCAAGCAAAACCGTACAAAACACCGTTTTCAAAATTCTGTTTTCAAGTATTTAAACTGTCATATTCATGTTTCTGTCGTGTATAATGGCTAATATTGGTGAAACCAAGATAAAATTGCTGTTTTAAGCATGCAAAAGCATACAAAACACCGTTTTCAAGTATTTAAACTGTCATATTCATGTATATGTCGTGTGTAATGGTTTATGTTTGCAAAATCAAGATAAAATATCTGTTTTCAGCTTGCAAAAACATACAAAATGCTGTTTTCAAGTATTTAAAATGTCATAATCATGTTTCAGTCGTGTATAATGGCAAATGTTGGTGAAATCAAGATAAAATTGCTGTTTTAAGCATGCAAAAACATACAAAACACCGTTTTCAAGTACTTAAACTGTCATATTCATGTATATGTCGTGTGTAATGGCTTATGTTTGCAAAATCAAGATAAAATAGCTGTTTTCAGCTTGAAAAAACATACAAAATGCTGTTTTCAAGTATTTAAACTGTCATATTCATGTTTCTGTCGTGTATAATGGCTAATATTGGTAAAACCAAGATAAAATTGCTGTTTTAAGCATGCAAAAGCATACAAAACACCGTTTTTAAGTATATAAACTGTCATATTCATGTATATGTCGTGTGTAATAGCTTATGTTTGCAAAATTAAAATAAAATAGCTGTTTTCAGCTTGCAAAAACATACAAAATGCTGTTTTCAAGTATTTAAAATGTCATAATCATGTTTCTGTCGTGTATAATGGCTAATATTGGTGAATCCAAGATAAAATTTCTGCTTTAAGCAAGCAAAAGCGTACAAAACACCGTTTTTAAGTATTTAAACTGTCATATTCATGTATATGTCGTGTGTAATGACTTATGTTTGCAAAATCAAAATAAAACATTGTTTTCAGAATGAAAAAACATACAAAATGCAGTTTTTAAGTATTTAAACTGTCATATTCATGTTTCTGTCGTGTATAATGGCTAATATTGGTGAAACCAAGATAAAATTTCTGCTTTAAGCAAGCAAAAGCGTACGAAACACCGTTTTCAAGTATTTAAACTGTCATATTCATGTATATGTCGTGTGTAATGGCTTATGTTTGCAAAATCAAAATAAAACATCTGTTTTCAGAATGAAAAAACATACAAAAAGCTGTTTTCAAATATTTAAACTGTCATATTCATGTTTCTGTCGTGTATAATGGCTAATATTGGTGAAAACAAGATAAAATTTCTGCTTTAAACAAGCAAAAGCGTACAACACACCGTTTTCAAGTATTTAAACTGTCATATTCATGTATATGTCGTGTGTAATGGCTTATGTTTGCAAAATCAAAATAACACATCTGTTTTCAGACTGAAAAAACATACAAATTGTTGTTTTCAAGTATTTAAACTGTCATATTCATGTTTCTGTCATGTATAATGGCTAATATTGGTGAAATCAAGATAAAATTTCTGCTTTAAGCAAGCAAAAGCGTACAAAACACAGTTTTCAAGTATTTAAACTGTCATATTCATGTATATGTCGTGTGTAATGGTTTATGTTTGCAAAATCAAGATAAAATATCTGTTTTCAGCTTGCAAAAACATACAAAATGCTGTTTTCAAGTATTTAAAATGTCATAATCATGTTTCTGTCGTGTATAATGGCAAATCTTGGTGAAATCAAGATAAAATTGCTGTTTTAAGCATGCAAAAGCATACAAAACACCGTTTTCAAGTATATAAACTGTCATATTCATGTATATGTCTTGAGTAATGGCGTATGTTTGCAAAATCAAGATAAAATAGCTGTTTTCAACTTGCAAAAACATACAAAATGCTGTTTTCATGTATTTAAACTGTTATATTCATGTTTCTGTCGTGTATAATGGCTAATGTTGGTGAAATCAAGATAAAATGCTGTTTTAAGCATGCAAAAGCATACAAAACGCCGTTTCAAGTATTTAAACTGTCATATACATGTATATGTCGTGTGTAATGGCTTATGTTTGCAAAATCAAGAAAAATAGCAGTTTTCAGCTTGCAAAAACATACAAAATGCTGTTTTCAAGTACTTAAACTGTCATATTCATGTTTCTGTCGTGTATAATGGCAAATGTTGGTGAAATCAAGAAAAAATTGCCGTTTTAAGCATGCAAAAGCATACAAAACACTGCTTTCAAGTATTTAAACTGTCATATTCATGTATATGTCGTGTGTAATGGCTTATGTTTGCAAAATCAAGAAAAATAGCAGTTTTCAGCTTGCAAAAACATACAAAATGCTGTTTTCAAGTACTTAAACTGTCATATTCATGTTTCTGTCATGTATAATGGCAAATGTTGGTGAAATCAAGAAAAAATTGCCGTTTTAAGCATGCAAAAGCATACAAAACACTGCTTTCAAGTATTTAAACTGTCATATTCATGTATATGTCGTGGGTAATGGCTTATGTTTGCAAAATCAAGATAAAATAGCTGTTTTCAGCTTGTAAAAACATACAATATGCTGTTTTCAAGTATTTAAACTGTCATATTCATATTTCTGTCGTGTATAATGGCTAATGTTGGTGAAATCAAGAAAAAATTGCCGTTTTAAGCATGCAAAAGCATACAAAACACTGCTTTCAAGTATTTAAACTGTCATTTTCATGTATATGTCGTGTGTAATGGCTTATGTTTGCAAAATCAAAATAAAACATCTGTTTTCAGAATGAAAAAACATACAAAACACCGTTTTCAAGTATTTAAACTGTCATATTCATGTTTCTGTCGTGTATAATGGCTAATATTGGTGAAACCAAGATAAAATTTCTGCTTTAAGCAAGCAAAAGCGTACAAAACACCGTTTTCAAGTATTAAAACTGTCATATTCATGTATATGTCGTGTGTAATGGCTTATGTTTGCAAAATCAAGATAAAATAGCTGTTTTCAGCTTGAAAAAACATACAAAACACCGTTTTCAAGTACTTAAACTGTCATATTCATGTATATGTCGTGTGTAATGGCTTATGTTTGCAAAATCAAAATAAAATAGCTGTTTTCAGCTTGCAAAAACATACAAAACACCGTTTTCAAGTATTTAAACTGTCATATTCATGTTTCTGTCGTGTATAATGGCTAATATTGGTGAAACCAAGATAAAATTTCTGCTTTAAGCAAGCAAAAGCGTACAAAACACAGTTTTCAAGTATTTAAACTGTCATATTCATGTATATGTCGTGTGTAATGGCTTATGTTTGCAAAATCTATATAAAATAGCTGTTTTCAACTTGCAAAAACATACAAAATGCTGTTTTCAAGTATTTAAACTGTCATATTCATGTATATGTCGTGTTTAATTGCTTATGTTTGCAAAATCAAGATAAAATAGCTGTTTTCAGCTTGCAAAAACATACAAAATGCTGTATTCAAGTATTTAAACTGTCATATTCATGTTTCTGTCGTGTATAATGGCTAATGGTTTTGAAATTAAGATAAAATTTCTGTTTTAAGCATGCAAAAGCATACAAAACACCGTTTTCATGTATTTAAACTGTCATATTCATGTATATGTCGTGTCTAATGGCTTATGTATGCAAAATCAAGATAAAATAGATGTTTTCAGCTTGCAAAAACATACAAAATGCTGTTTTCAAGTATTTAAACTGTCATATTCAAGTATATGTCTGGAGTAATGGCGTATGTTTGCAAAATCAAGATAAATGGGGTAAATAGCTCAGTGGCAACGTATCGGACTGTGGATCGCGAGATCCTCAGTTCGAATCCCACTGCCGACAGTTACAAATTTAAATTTACCCCTGTGGTTCCCCCTCCACTAACAACTTTGGGGGCTATGACTTGACGGCTGGTAACCGCATTTCATACGCCAAATATATCACTTACCGAGATCTGCGTAAGCAGAGTGCCACACCCGCAATGGGTAAAAGGCGTGATGATATATTTATTTATTTTATTTATTTATTCAACTTGCAAAAACATACAAAATGCTGTTTTCATGTATTTAAACTGTCATATTCATGTTTCTGTCGTGTATAATGGCTAATGTTGGTGAAATCAAGATAAAATTGCTGTTTAAGCATTGCAAAAGCATACAATATACCGTTTTCAAGTATTTAAACTGTCATATTCATGTATATGTCGTGTCGCTTATGTTTGCAAAATCAAGATAAAATAGCTGTTTTCAGCTTGCAAAAGCATACAATATACCGTTTTCAAGTATTTACACTGTCATATTTATGTATATGTCGTGTTTAATAGCTTATGTTTGCAAAATCAAGATAAAATAGCTGTTTTCAGCTTGCAAAAACATACAAAATGCTGTTTTTAAATATGTAAACTGTCATATTCATGTTTCTGTCGTGTATAATGTATAATGTTGGTGAAATCAAGATAAAATTGCTGTTTTAAGCATGCAAAAGCATACAAAACACCGTTTTCAAGTATTTAAACTGTCATATTCATGTATATGTCGTGTCGCTTATGTTTGCAAAATCAAGATAAAAAAGCTGTTTTCAGCTTGCAAAAACATACAAAATGCTGTTTTCAACTATTTACACTGTCATATTCATATTTCTGTCGTGTATAATGGCTAATGAAGGTGAAATCAAGATAAAATTGCTGTTTTAAGCATGCAAAAGCATACAAAACGCCGTTTCAAGTATTTAAACTGTCATATTCATGTATATGTCGTGTGTAATGGCTTATGTTTGCAAAATCAAGAAAAATAGCAGTTTTCAGCTTGCAAAAACATACAAAATGCTGTTTTCAAGTACTTAAACTGTCATATTCATGTTTCTGTCTTGTATAATGGCAAATGTTGGTGAAATCAAGAAAAAATTGCCGTTTTAAGCATGCAAAAGCATACAAAACACTGCTTTCAAGTATTTAAACTGTCATATTCATGTATATGTCGTGTGTAATGGCTTATGTTTGCAAAATCAAGATAAAATAGCTGTTTTCAGCTTGTAAAAACATACAATATGCTGTTTTCAAGTATTTAAACTGTCATATTCATATTTCTGTCGTATATAAGGGCTAATGTTGGTGAAAGCAAGAAAAAATTGACGTTTTAAGCATGCAAAAGCATACAAAACACTGCTTTCAAGTATTTAAACTGTCATATTCATGTATATGTCGTGTGTAATGGTTTATGTTTGCAAAATCAAAATAAAACATCTGTTTTCAGAATGAAAAAACATACAAAAAACCGTTTTCAAGTATTTAAACTGTCATATTCATGTATATGTCGTGTGTAATGGCTTATGTTTGCAAAATCAAGATAAAATAGCTGTTTTTAGCTTGCAAAAACATACAAAACACCGTTTTCAAGTACTTAAACTGTCATATTCATGTATATGTCGTGTATAATTGCTTATGTTTGCAAAATCAAAATAAAACATCTGTTTTCAGATTGAAAAAACATACAAAACACCGTTTTCAAGTATTTAAACTGTCATATTCATGTTTCTGTCGTGTATAATGGCTAATATTGGTGAAACCAAGATAAAATTTCTGCTTTAAGCAAGCAAAAGCGTACAAAACACAGTTTTCAAGTATTTAAACTGTCATATTCATGTATATGTCGTGTGTAATGGCTTATGTTTGCAAAATCTATATAAAATAGCTGTTTTCAGCTTGCAAAAACATACAAAATGCTGTATTCAAGTATTTAAACTGTCATATTCATGTTTCTGTCGTGTATAATGGCTAATGTTTTTGAAATTAAGATAAAATTGCTGTTTTAAGCATGCAAAGCATACAAAACACCGTTTTCATGTATTTTAACTGTCATATTCATGTATATGTCGTGGCTAATGGCTTATGTATGCAAAATCAAGATAAAATAGATGTTTTCAGCTTGCAAAAACATACAAAATGCTGTTTTCAAGTATTTAAACTGTCATATTAATGTATATGTCTTGAGTAATGGCGTATGTTTGCAAAATCAAGATAAAATAGCTGTTTTCTACTTGCAAAAACATACAAAATGCTGTTTTCATGTATTTAAACTGTCATATTCATGTTTCTGTCGTGTATAATGGCTAATATTGGTGAAACCAAGATAAAATTTCTGCTTTAAGCAAGCAAAAGCGTACAAAACACCGTTTTCAAGTATTTAAACTGTCATATTCATGTATATGTCGTGTCGCTTATGTTTGCAAAATCAAGATAAAATAGCTGTTTTCAGCTTGCAAAAACATACAAAATGCTGTTTTCAACTATTTACACTGTCATATTCATATTTCTGTCGTGTATAATGGCTAATGAAGGTGAAATCAAGATAAAATTGCTGTTTTAAGCATGCAAAAGCATACAAAACGCCGTTTCAAGTATTTAATCTGTCATATTCATGTATATGTCGTGTGTAATGGCTTATGTTTGCAAAATCTATATAAAAAAGCTGTTTTCAGCTTGCAAAAACATACAAAATGCTGTTTTCAAGTATTTAAACTAATATATTCATGTATATGTCGTGTTTAATAGCTTATGTTTGCAAAATCAAGATAAAATAGCTGTTTTCAGCTTACAAAAACATACAAAATGCTGTATTCAAGTATTTAAACTGTCATATTCATGTTTCTGTCGTGTATAATGGCTAATGTTGGTGAAATCAAGATAAAATTGCTGTTTTAAGCATGCAAAAGCATACAAAACACCGTTTTCAAATATTTAAACTGTCATATTTATGTATATGTCGTGTGTAATGGCTTATGTTTGCAAAATCAAGAAAAATAGCAGTTTTCAGCTTGCAAAAACATACAAAATGCTGTTTTCAAGTACTTAAACTGTCATATTTATGTTTCTGTCGTGTATAATGGCAAATGTTGGTGAAACCAAGAAAAAATTGCTGTTTTAAGCATGCAAAAGCATACAAAACACCGTTTTCAAGTATTTAAACTGTCTTATTCATGTATATGTCGTGTGTAATGGCTTATGTTTGCAAAATCAAGATAAAATAGCTGTTTTCAGCTTGTAAAAACATACAAAATGCTGTTTTCAAGTATTTAAACTATCATATTCATATTTCTGTCGTGTATAATGGCTAATGTTGGTGAAGTCAAAATAAAATTGCTGTTTTAAGCATGCAAAAGCATACAAAACGCCGTTTTCAAGTATTTAAACTGTCATATTCATGTATATGTCGTGTGTAATGACTTATGTTTGCAAAATCTATATAAAATAGCTGTTTTCAGCTTGCAAAACATACAAAATGCTGTTTTCAAGTATTTAAACTGTCATATTTATGTATATGTCGTGTTTAATAGCTTATGTTTGCAAAATCAAGATAAAATAGCTGTTTTTAGCTTGCAAAAACATACAAAATGCCGTTTTCAAGTATTTAAACTGTCATATTCATGTATATGTCATGTGTAATGGCTTATGTTTGCAAAATCTATATAAAAAAGCTGTTTTCAGCTTGCAAAAACATACAAATTCTGTTTTCAAGTTTTAAACTGTCATATTCATGTATATGTCGTGTTTAATAGCTTATGTTTGCAAAATCAAGATTCAATAGCTGTTTTCAGCTTACAAAAACATACAAAATGCT